>PVHX01007121.1:13196-94322 GCA_004024805.1 Geosciurus inauris | reverse complement strand
TTTTTTTTTTTTTTAAATATTTTTTTAGTTGTAGATGGACACAATGTCTTTATTTTATTGCTTTGCATGTGGTGCTGAGGATGGAACCCAGGGCCTCACGCATGTGAGGCAAGCGCTGTACCGCTGAGCCACAATCCCAGCCCCAGATATACTCTTAATAGACTTGTGTAACCCAAACTCCTCTCAGTTGTAGAACATTATCATCACTTCCAGAAATTCTCCTTTCCTATTTTTACCTCCTTATAGGCAACTACCATTCTGATTTTTTTCCACTGTAGATTGGTGTTACCTATACTGAGCTTTATAGAGATGGAATCATACACATTTACTTCTTTCAGCAAGGCTTCTTTCACTTGGCACAGTGTATTTGAGTTTCATCTGTGTTGCTGCATCTTTCACACCTTTTTCTTTTCATTGCTGGGTGGTCTTGCAGTGTGTGCATGTGCCATGCTTATTTTTTCAATTTTTAGTTATTATGATTAAAGATGCCATGAACATTCTTGTATGTCTAAAAAGAAATCATTTTGTGGACATTCATTTCTTTAATACCCGAGAGGAGAATTTCAGGTTCATAGGGTAGGTATATGTTTTAGTTTTATTTAGAACAAAACAAACACTGTTGGACCTTTGTCTAAGGTCCATCAACTAAAGAAAGTAAAAGCATTGTAGTATGGTCATATTATGGAATATGATGTGATAGTTAAAATGAAGTAAAACCACATGTATCCACAGGGATACATTTCTAAAACAATGGCAAAAAAACAAAAGAAAATTGTGGATCAAAACATTCCATATGATACAATGTTTAGAAAGTTTGAAAGCACAAGAAACTAATATTACAAATAGTTATGGATACATGCTTATGAAATAATTACATAAAAGCATGTTTGCAAAATTAGTCATTGATTTAGGATAGTGGAATCTCCAGAGAGGTTTATAATAGGCTTCAACTATACCTCCAAAGTTATAATTTTTAAAAAATATTCTTTAGTTGTAGATGGACACAATGTCTTTATTTTATTTATTTTTATGTGGTGCTGAGGATCGAACCCAGTGCCTCACATGTGCGAGGCAAGTGCTCTACTACTGAGCCACAACCCCAGCCCCAAAGTTATAGTTTTTAAAAAACATCAGAAGCTGTTATGGTAACATGTTAAGATTTGATAAAGCTAAGATATGATATATGTTCCATCATAGATGTGAATTTCTGCATTATTTTGTTTCTGGTTGCTGGTCCCAGGGACCTCCTTCTGAACTATCTGTCTGTTCCCTTCACCTCTGCCCTCTGCTTCTGAAGGTAATTGAGGCAGGGCTGAGCCAGGAGGTGGGGCACCTCACTGTCCTCTCTCCCTCCTGCGGTGTGTCTTGGCCACTATAGCTGGGAACAGCTCCTTGGAGACTGCAGTGGGGGAGGGTCCTAGGACAGAGAGCACCTCTGACCTGCTCCAGTTCTGCAGCCTTGAGGCAGCCTCCAGCCCTTCCTTCCCTTTCATTTCCTGAATCTAGCTCCGTCCTGTGGGCCAAGCACTCCCTCCAGTCCCAGTTCCAAACCGTACCTGAAACTATATCGTATTCTAAAATATTTGTTCTGTTTCATTGTTTTGCTTTTTTCTTCAGGGACTCTACATTTGTGTGGTTTCATTTATCCATCTTCTCTGTCACTTCCTCTCTCATTTAAAATTTTTTTCTCCATTATTTTCTTTACTGTTCTTATTTTCATTCTTTGTATCTTTCACAGTGGCTCTAATAGTGATATGTTTTCTCCTTTTTTGGGTTTCTTGTGATGTGATTTTCATTTCTGAACATTTTTGTCTGTTTCCCCATTTCTTTTCAAAGTCTCTGGTTTGATGTCTGTCACCTTGGGCTGCCTTGACCATCCCTTCCTGGAGTTGTTTCTGCTTTGTCATTTCCTGCATAGCTGCCATTGCCTCCTTACATTTTTAAAAAAAATTCACAGTAGAAATTTGGATTGAAATTGTCTTCTTCTTGGTGGCAACATTTTCCTGGTGACTTTTTTTTATTTCAGAGAAGTTTCACTACTCCTTTTCAGTCCCCCACCCCGGCCACCAACCCCTACAGTACTTTTTTTTTTTTTTTTTTTAATATTTTTTAGTTGTCAATGGACCTTTATTTTATTTATTTATATGTGGTGCTGAGAATTGAACCCAGTGCCTCACGCATGGTAGGCAAGCATTCTACCACTGAGCCACACTCCAGCCTCCTCCCCCCAGTACCTTCTAAGGATACTTTTCTTTTCCTTTTTTTTGGTGGGGCAGGGGGCATATGGTGGGATTGAACTCAGGGCCACTTGACCACTGAGCCACATCCCTGGCATTATTTTGTATTTTATTTAGAGACACGGTCTCACTGAGTTGCTTAGTGCCTCTCTTTTTCTGAGGCTGGCTTTGAAGTCGTGATCCTCTTGTCTCAGCCTCCTAAGCCGCTGGGATTACAGGCATGTGCCACCACGCCAGGCAAAGACGGCAAAGACATTTTTCTTATGCCTTTGGTTGGATGTTGATTTATAACTTTTATCATTTGATTTTGGGTAAGTTGGGTTTTTCTTTTTCTTTCTTTTTTTTTTTTGGTACTGGGGATTGAACTCAGGGGCACTCGACCACTGATCCACGTCCTCAGCCCTATTTTGTGTTTTATGTAGACAGGGTCTCACTGAGTTGCTTAGCGCCTCGCTGTTGCTGAGGCTGGCTTTGAACTCACAATTCTCCTGTTTCAGCCTCCCTAAGTGCTGGGATTACTAGTGTGAGCCACCACGCCTGGCTGAGTTGGATTTTTCTAAATCTTTCTCTTCTTAGCAAGAGAATCTTGTGATGGGAGAGGAGAGGTAGCCTTCCTGGATCCTCAGCCCAAGGGCTCCCTCCTTTATTACAATGGGTGTACTTCCTCTATGTGGCACCCCAGTGTAGCCAGGCCTCCTCTGACTTTAGGATCCTAACTTGACTCTGATGGGCTCCTATAGCTGGCCCCAAGATGACACTGAGGCATCTGTGCTCTCCTGCCTATGATAAGGGCTCCTCTCCTGTTGGAAGTGTTACTTCCATCAGCTGCCCTGTGAGTCTTCCAAGCACTCACCTGATTGCTTGCTTCTTGTCCCAGTGTCTGACTTCTTCATTTCCCGTCCAGGGCAAGTCCTCTCCCCCTTGGGAGGCTGGGACCTGCAACCTCCTGAATTTCCCTGCAACTCCTGGTATTCCCTTTGGTTTACTTGCTTGCTGGGAATGGTGCTACATACGGTATGAGATGAGTGAACTTTCTCATTTCCTTGCTTCACTGGAGATGCAGTTTGTAGGCATGTCATATCCTTCATTCATGTCACTCTGTAAGTTTTCAGGAGCAGTGGAAAGACCTGAATGAAGCCAGCACCGCGCTCCCATCCGGCTTGTAGAGTCCTTTGCAGGCGCTCAGGACCCTCTGCCATGTGGCCCTGCGCTCCTTTTGCTTTTTCTCTGTGCTCTTAGCTCCGGCCACTGTCCAGTTAAACTGATGGACTCAGCATCCCAGGTGCTCATCTGGCACTTTCCTTCCTCAGTGTTCCTGCTGCTTTCCATGCTGCAGTGCCCACTTTGGGGCCTTTTTATGACAACTTTTGTGTTAGTGACCCAGCCCATATTTCTTCCCTTCTCTGAGATCAGGATCTAACACCACCACCCTAATGGGGCCAGGTGCATGAGCCCAATTTTTAAATCATGATTCCCTTCCCTTGGCAACAGTGATTGTTTCAGGTCGAGATAAATGTCCAAGCGGGGCTGGCATCCTTCCCTGGTCTTTCCCTCCACTGCCACAGCTCAGAGTTCACACTGCACAGAATCTAACTGCAGGAAGTCTGTCCAGTAGGAATGATTTTACCAGGCCTGTAGGGAAGAGAGATTCCATTGTGTGGCTCTGCACATCACTCTTTGAGTCAAAACCAGACAATAAGAAGAGCACAAACTTAAACTTTACCAGTAGAAATGCAATGAAACATCTTTATTTTGGTCCTGGGGATTGAACCCAGGGGTGCTTAACCACGGAGCCATATCCCCGGCCTTTTTTATTTCTTTTATTTTGAGACAGGGTCTAAGTTGCTGAGGCTGGCTTTGAACTTGCTATCTTCCTATCTCAACATCCCAAGTCTCTGGGATTATAGGCTTGTGCTACCAGGCCTAGCCCTTTTTCATTTTGAGACAGGGTCTCACTAAGTTACTCAGTGAGTTACTTACTTAGTTATTACTAAGCATCCTGAATTTGCTGAGGCTGCCCTCGAACTAGTTATCTTCCTGCCAAATCCACTTGAGTTGCTGGGATTTCAGGTGTGCGTCACCATGCCCAGCAAAACATCATTCTTGAACGACAAAATAGGCAAAATAAATTAGAGATATTTTGTGTAAGAGGGTAAGAAAATGAGCATTCATACATTGCTGTTGTGAATGAACTGCTATACCTTTTGGGAATGCTGCCTCTCTATCAAAGTAAAAATACAGATAGACATTTAGTAAAGTTGCTTTTGTTCATTTATCAAGGTTCCCATTTGTGAGGACACGTACATGTTCAAGCAAGTTTACAGTAGCTTTATTTGTAATAGCAATTCATATTTTATTAGGATGTGTAAAAATAGATTATGGTTTATCTGTAGATATCATGAATATCTAGACTATATATATATAGAATATATAAAAATTTATTTTTCAAAAAAAAAAGTAACTGCATGACATATTACTTTGTGCGCTTGAAGGGCTATCTGATACAGGCACAACTGATAAAGTACAGAGTGATTTTTTTTTCTTTTTTTTTTTGCAGAGTGATATTAATGGAATAATTTTCAGGGAAAAAGAAGGAAATCTTTGTGTTTACATGACTGAGTCTGGAGAAAGAAGTGGCAGGACACCATCTCAGCTATTAAAATTTGTTAGCTTGGGGGTAGAGCCGGGCTGGGGAAGGAGCATGGACACATCCTTACTGTTACACAGCATGAATTGTGTTGTGATTTTTTTTAATAGAGTGAAAAATTTTGAGAGAATGGCTTGACATAGATGGATAGTTATACTCCAGTTTCTCACACTTGAGACTTGTGAGAGGTTTGACAACTTGCTTCTCCTTAGACCTCATCTGTAGAATATCTATCTCACAGCATCTGATTAAAGGACAGAAAACATGTGGCACATTGTGATCCTTCTATAAATGTTGGTTTCTTTTTCTGCTACCCAAGCAATTTGCTGTTCAATATTACCACAAAAAACATGTTGGCTCTCTGCTGGTGAGTGTTCTCCTGATGTTCTTATCTTGGCCTGAGCCTACCAGAGAGCTGGATTAGTGTTTCTCTGGGGGAAAAAAAAATCAGGAGATAATCCTTTCCCCGCCCCACATCCTTTTAGAGATAAAATAAGAATAATATACTATGGTGCCTTGGCCTCCAGGGGTTGTTTATCTGCTGCTTCAGTTATTACTAAGCCTCCTGAGAGGTGAGGAGGAAGGAAGAGGCCTCTGAATAGCTACCCAGCTGCCTGCTGTTTGGGCTCTTGCCAGATGATCTTCTGGTGTGTTAGATCACCTGAAGAAGTTTCTCCAGCCTCTGCACAGTAGTGAGGATGTGAGGAAAGGCAACCAGTGTTCATCATGACCATACCACTCATTGCCGGTACACTGATGGATTCTTCATATGCTTTTTTTTTTTTGGTACCGGGGATTGAACTCAGGGGTACTTGACCACTGAGCCACATCCCAAACCCTATTTTGTGTTTTATGTAGAGACAGGGTCTCACTGAGTTGCTTAGCACCGCCTTGCTGTTGCTGAGTCTGGCTTTGAACTCATGATTCTCCTGTCTCAGCCTCCCTAAGTGCGGCTTCATATGCTTTTGTAAAGGCCCCTGTTTAAAGCGACACACCGTCTGGAAGTATTACCCCCAGATAGGATAGTGTTTCAGTTTTGCTGATTAAAAAGTATCAATGATCTTTATACTACCAGGGAAAAATACATAGTTACAAAGCTGCATAACCAACTGTGACAGGCGTTAGAAATTGCTTAGAAAGGAGCAACAATGGAGTGGTTTCCCACAAGTACACTGTTTGTTCTTTGAGTAAAGTAAGGGTCACAGTCTATAATCCCAAATCTCTGGAGCCTGATGAGTTTTGGAATTCAAGCTTTTCAGATATTTTGAAGAGTGGCATGCGTGTGCATATGCTGTTTGTTGTTGAACAACCCTGGCAAGTGTAATGCAACACACCACAATAAAAAATTAATATCTCTACAGTGAAATGTCCGGAACATGAGTTAGGACAAACAGTGTAGTCTGCTTAAACTAATCAACTAGAAAATGCAATAGTGGAATACATACAGATTGTGAAACATTTTATAAACCTTTCAGTATATTCAGAGTTAAGTTCAGCACACACAAATCTTAGACCAGGGTTACCTGTGGTTCTTGTCCTTCCTGGAGGAGAGGAGCATCTGCCTGTCCCAGCAGAGGCCAGGGTGGATGACCCATGTCAGCAGGAGCAGGGATCCAGCAGGTGCTCTCTTTAAGGACTTTCCCTGTATCTATCATATGGTTCATATTTTGGCTTTCCCTCTCAGAAGTCTCTAATTATGGAAACTGGCATAACTTCACATTCACTGATTAGTGTGCGTAGTCAAAGCCACACTGATCATACATTTTCATTCTATCATCTAGTGTGTTCCTTCCACCTGTTCACGATTTCGATTTCCCCTTTGTCATCCCTATCATCCTCATGATTGTCTACATTTAAAACCATTCTGCAGTGTCCCCAATTCAGACATGCACAACAGCAGCCTAATTGTCAATGTGGAAACTTCCTTTTTTTAACATTTTTTTAGTTGTAGAGAGACTCAATACTTATGTGGTGCTGAAGATCGAACCTAGTGCCTCACGTCCTAGGCAAGTGCTTTACCACTGAGCAATAGCCCTGGACCAGAAACTTCTTTCTTTTTTCTTTTTCTTTTTTTTTATGTCAGTTTTATTTATATCTTAGCTGATCAACTTTTAGCATAAGATAGTCTTCTCATTAGTGATATGAAATCCTTCAAAGCATTTATCTGTAAATTGGATTTCAAACATCACTGTAAGACAGAGATCATGCCAAGCATTTTTTAAACTTCTCAGCTGGGTTAGTAATAGTACCAGGTAAATAACTTCTGAAGGGTCAGGCACCACAGTGTGCTATTCTTACTTTTGTCTCTAAAGATGTTCGGGTGGGGAGATAGGGATTATCTCCTGATATTTTTCCATGATATTATTATCTCCTGATATTAGTGGAGACACTAATCCACCTTCATTAGCCCCAGGCCAGGAGAACACTGACCAACAGCTGAGCCAACATGTTTTGAAATAATTAGCTTTACAGGAAAGTTGCAAAGGTAGAAGTTTCCACATACCCCATACCTATCTTCCACCGATGTTAAAGAGCCATAACACATTTTTTTAAAAACTAAATAACAATTATATAATACTACTGAGTAAAGTCTATGCTTCCCAGAGTTTACCAGTTTTCCCATTGTTTTAGTCAGACTTTTTTTACTGCTGTGACTAAGAGACCCAATAAGAGCAATTATAGAGAAGTTTATTTTGGGGATCAAAGTTTCAGAGGTCTCAGTCTGTGGACAGCAGGCTCCATTCCTTGGGGCTTGAGGTGAGGCAGAACATCATGGTGGAAGAGTATGGTGAAGGGAAGAGGCTCACCTGATGATCAGAATATATACCTCAAAGGCCACGCCCCCAGGGACCCACCTTCTCCAGCCCCACCCTACCTGCCTTCAGTTACCAATCAGTTAATCCCATCGGAATCAATTCCCTGATTTGGTTAAGGTTCTTATAACCCAATCATTTTTCCTCTAAACCTTGCATTGTCTCGCAGATGAGCTTTTGGGGGACACCTCACATCCACACCATAACACCCAGTGATGGCCTCTTTCTGTTCTAGGATCCAACCCAGTGTACCCCATTACATTTCATCTTGTCTCCTCGGTCTCCTCTGATCTATGGCAGTTCTCAGTCTTTCCTGGTTTTTCATGATCTTGAAACTTGAGTAGTGCTGGGCAGGGTTTTCTACAACATGCCTCAATTTGAGCAGCTGATGTTCTCACGTAATTAGTGTGTGGTTACGCATCCTATCAGTGCCAAGCCCACACCCCGGTGTTTGAAGACTGAACCCAGGGCCTCCGACATACCATGCGATGCAAGCCACTCCACCACTGAGCTACATCCTAGTTCCAAACATTTTTAATGCAGATTTATTGACATCATTCCAAGCCTTAACAACTGTATTAATAGCTTCCTGAAGACAACTTTTTCAGAAAGCCTCTTTCCAAGTTCCTTGTTAACTGCAGTAAGCAAGCAGCTAGGGTGTGTGTGTCTGGGTATGTCTTGATATTAGGGATTGAACCCAGTAGCATTCTACCTCTGAGCTATAACCTCGGCTTTTTGTGTGTGTGTGGTACCAGGGATTGAACTCAGGGGTACTCGACCACTGAACCACATCCTCAGCCCTATTTTGTGTTTTTATTTAGAGACAGGGTCTCACTGAGTTGCTTAGTGCCCTGCTGTTGCTGAGGCTGGCTTTGAACTCCCGATTCTCCTGTCTCAGCCTCCCAAAGTGCTGGGATTACAGGCGTGCGTCACCAAACCCCCCTCTAGATATATTCTAGTTATACATTCATTTCTTGTTGAATCCGCTCAACCAACACCTGGTGAAGATCTTCAATTTTTGTCCTATGAAATGTTCTCTTGTTTTTATTAATTCTTGTTTGTCATGGCTATAAACTTGACTTCTGTTTATTTATGCCATACATGGTGGTGGTTCTGTTTCATGATCTGCAGTGAATGTCTCAGACATGCTGGGATCAAGCGTCTAATCACATCTCTCTGTGCCACTGTGAATGAGAGGTGCTGCCTTTTATCTTCTCTTACAATGGTATCTTTGACTCTGTTCAAGGTTTTCATGGTTACAAAACAACAACAAAAAAGCAATACAATATTGTGTGTGGCAAAATAAGTGTTGGTACCAAACTTAGGGAATGTCTTTGAGTTCTATGAGCTTTTCACACTTCAGAATTGCAAATAAGGAATTATGGATTGAATCCGGGAGGAGAAACATTTTTACCTGATGAAAGAAATATCAATTCCCAGATATGTTCATTAACATATGTTCATTAACATAAACATTTTCTGAGCACCTAGGACAGTGACTTCCAGGTCTCAACCAGAGACTCCTTTAATGTTGAATCCATGTATATTGCTACTGTAAAACAAGAGTCCTAATTGATGTGGATAATCAGCTTAAGCACAGTGAAACAATGTCATTTATAGATACTTGGCTCGGTATACCAACTGAAGTTATACTTTGTATCTTTAGGTTTAATATACCATAGTTTAAATAAGTTGTGTATATTTATGTGCGAGTACATATAGATACATAAAAACAGATTCCACATATATATATATAATCACTCGTTTTACATCAAGTTCAAGGGTCTTTGGCTGAAAACCATCATATGTCCCAGGATTTGCAAAAAGTGAATATATGGTTCTTAAAGGTACAAAAATAGGCAGCAAGCTGAAGCACATACAAAAAGCAAAGTCACAGGTGTCCTTGGTTCAGGCCTTGTCACTTAGGATGAGATCAAAGTAGATACACAGATTATGTACAAGGCAAAGAACAAGCAGCAGTAAAGGCTGGACTTCAGATGAATGAGTGAATGTCTAAGAAAAACCAGGGAAGAAATAGGAAGATTGAGAGCAGGGCCACCTGTACCAGTCCTTGTAGATAGGTGGCATTTTAGTGGGTAGATGGAGAGAGTGCCAAGGTCCCGTGCCCTGGTCTCTGCGCTCTTCAGTAGTAGATCCCCTAGTTTAGCTAAAGACTACACTTCCTGTTTCCTCCTGCAGTTAGGAGAGGCCATTGACTGAATTCTAGTCTATGGAATATAATGCTCTGTGGTGTAGGCATCAAGGCACACACGCATGAGGAGTTTGAAGGCTATTGAGCAGTTAAGAGAAGTAGTAACAAGATGATACAGGAAAAAGGAGAAATAAAGCCCTGTGTGCTTTCTCAGAGTCTGATGCAATGTTTCTTCCTCTGTTGTCTCCCGGTAGCAGTTCAACACCGAGTTTGAGGAGCGCCTCACTGAGCAGCACAGAGGCAAGCCCTGTCCTTGTCCTGTGGGATCTGGGCCCCCAACAGCAAGAAATTTCCTTTAATAGGGCCACTGTGCCCTAGTCTATCCATCTGAAGGAGGAGGGGCCAGTGCCCTGGCTTTAACACCTCAGATGTGACCGAGTCTCAGCTGTCATCCTAATCAGCCACTTCATTTTAGTATTTACACTTAAAGGAATCACTATAGCATAGCTGTAGCTTACATTTTAGCTTACTCTACTTATTAACAAGAACAGCCTCAAAGAATAAACTTAAGAGACAAAGTCTCTGAACAGTTTATATCCATTTTTAAGTTCTTATAATAAAAAGCAACCCTCCTACACTAACCAAGGATTTTAGATCTCCTGTTTCTGCTTACCCCAGAGGACCCTCCTGTGAGAGCTGAGGAGGCATCTCCTTATCTCCTTTTTTTGGTGCCAGGGATGGAAGCCAAGGCCTCATACATGCTAGGTAAGTGCTCCATCAATGAGCTACACTCCAAGCTGTGGAGCCATTTCCTAACATCTTTGCATTATCTTTGTATCCTCAAGGTAGTCCAGCCACTGGAATTGACTGTAACACAGGTGTTGCTATGGAATACAACCAGAATCCACAGTTCTCATTCTAGTATGCTTAATCCTAATATAACAATCAGAAAAGAGAAATTAAATTAAGCTCTTCCAAAATAGACAGTAAAATGTACAAAAGAATTACTGCAATGAATTACTTTTATATAATAACCAGCCGGTTGCATCACCAGTATGTGTATTGACAATGCTCATCAGGACACAAAGCCACCCTTGGAGAATAACACTGCTCTGACCACCAGGCACGCTGGCCTGCCTTCTCCAGAGGTGCTGGTGCAGGGTGGGCCTCAGGGAGCCAGAGATGCCATTGCATCAGACTCTTCTGTGGTAATTTCAGAGGTTTGGTTTATCACTGGTCTGGTCAGTTCCTGAATTAGGAGTCATTTTTTATATTGAGAAACTTTGCCAGCTCTTTTTAGAATTTAAGATAGCTGTATAAAATATTGCTTTATTTATTTCTACATTGTTGTGGCGTTAACTCTTCTTTTTTTTCTTTCTTTTTTTTTTTTTTTTGTGGTGCTGGAGATTGAACCCAGGGCGTTATGCATGCAAGGCAAGAACTCTACCAACTGAGCTAAATCCGCAGCCCCATGACATTAACTCTTGACTATAGTTGTCAAATGTTTCTTTGACAGGAATAATTTTATTCTTGTAATTTAGCATTCAAGAGCATCCACCTAGAAGTGCACAGACCAGGTCTTGCCCAAACTGAGACCTCCCTACCCTTTGCCTGCCTCCTCCTGCTCTCCTCATCTCCAT
This sequence comes from Geosciurus inauris, assembly GCA_004024805.1. Classification (NCBI taxonomy): domain Eukaryota; kingdom Metazoa; phylum Chordata; class Mammalia; order Rodentia; family Sciuridae; genus Geosciurus; species Geosciurus inauris. The sequence goes on along the minus strand of PVHX01007121.1, from coordinate 82,833 downwards.
GCCAGTCACACGTATTGGTTCTTATCCTCACGGTATCTTTAGCATCCTATGTTCTGCCTTTGAGAGGTGTTTAGCAAATGCTGACCAACCATTAAAATGCATTTTCCTTCCTAATCTCCTTTGGATATGACACTAATTTTAATTTAGTTAAATGTTATATTTTATTTAAAACTTAGGCCAGGGTATATTGAAGCCATTTGGGGACACGTTCTCGTTGGCCAGATAATTCAAAAAAGCAAAATAACAAACAAACAAAAATGAACTGAAAATTGCGATTTTATTCATGTTACAGAGGAAGTAAATTCCTCTCCTCTTTTAGGACTAGTCCTTTAAACCTGCATTATTTCCAGCTTAACTTGAAAAACACCACCCCACTAGATGTACCAGTGTAATTATTTGAATAAAAGCCTTTTTTATGGGGGCAAGGCAGGTAATGGGGGTGGAACCCAGGTGCACTTAACCACTGAGCTACATCTCTGGCCCTTTTAATTTTTTATTTTGAGACAAGGTCTTGCTAAGTTGCTTAGGTCCTTGCTAAGGTGCTAAGGCTGACTTTGAATTTGTGATCCTCCTGCCTTAGCTTCCTGAGTTGCTGGGATTACAGGTGTGTGCCACCATAAATAAAAGCATTTTAAAATGGCAATTATTTCACTCTTTAATTCATATTTTCTTTAATTATTGGTGGCACTTTGGAATGTTACTGATTTTGTGCAGTTCCTAAGATTTGTTCCATCATTTTCAGAGAAAGCAGAAATTCGTAGCCTTGAATCTACCCACCTGTTTTCTGGGTCACTTAGTATACCCCATGACAAAGAGTCTCCTGAAAGTCCTCCAGAGAGTGACATCTGCCCCTCCTAATCCACACTGGAACCCCCTGGTGGCTCTGAAGAATACTATCCTGTCTCCCCAGGCAAGTTTCTGCTTCTGCACGATGTCTTAAGTTACATGCAGGAGAGCCCTAATGTCACCCACCAGTCCATCTGAAAACTAAAGATCCCAGTTGTTCTGTATTATCTGGATTCATTATGCACAATCAGCATTGTAAACTTCCCAAGATAGCAACAAAGTCCTAAACAGCCAAGTGAAAAATTAAGTCTAGCAGAACAAAAGTTTCTAAATTAAAATAGAGTAAATTCTGCCAGGTGTGGTGGTGCACACCAGTAATCCCAGTAGCTCCGGAGGCTAAAGCAGGAGGATCACAAATTCAAAGCTTCAGCAACTTAGTGAGGCTCTAAGCAAGACCCTGTGTCAAAAACGATAGAGATGTGACTCAGTGGTTAAGCACCCCTGGATGTAATCCCAGCACCAAAAAGGAAAAGAAAGAAAAGAATAATAGAGCCAATTCATGAAGAATCTGTGAACATACTGTGAGACAGACAACTGTGAGATAGATAGATAGATAGATAGATATCCTTCTGCTGGCTGAAGCAGGAGGATCACGAGTTCAAAGCCAGCTTCAGCAAAAGCAAGACACTAAGCAACTAAGTGAGACCCTGTCTCTAAATAAAATACAAAATAGGGCTAGGGATGTGGCTCAGTGGCCGAGTGCCCCTGAGTTCAATCTCCAGTACCAAATATATATATTTTTCTTAGAAGACGTGGTCCTCTAAAATTTAAAAGGGGCTAGTGTGGGTTGCAGTTTGTGATTACACTACATGTAGTGATAATGAGATGCCAAAATCAGACCTGATTGTAAAATGAAATTGTAAGAATGTTATCTTGAGAAACCAGTGTCTGGGGAAAGGGTCAGTTCCCCTCCCCCTTCTAAGAGCCTTTCTTCAGGAAGCCTAATTAACCATGTGTCCCTACCTTTTGAGATGCAAATAACCTTCTCTTAGAGTCTGGATTTCATGCTTTTTTTTTTTTTTTTTTTTGGTACTGGAGATTGAACTCAGAGTCACTCAACCACTGAGCCACATCCCCAGCCCTATTTTGTGTTTTATATAGAGACAGGGTCTCACTGAGTTGCTTAGCGCCTCACTGTTGCTGAGGCTGGCTTTGAACTCGCAATTCTCCTGTCTCAGATTTCATGCTTTTGAAATTTAAACACCCTTGTGCCAGGCTTTCAGACAGGAAGGCTAGAAATATAACAGATGCCTATGAAAACATGCCGGTCTTATCTGTTTCTATGAACATGCTTTGTGTAATTCCTTCAGTCTCGAAGATAGGAATTTTTTTTGAAGAAAAAAAACCCCACAACCCTATGATAGGTTGGGTCTAAGATGACACCACATAACCTTTAAATGTTGTAAGGAATTGTGGATTGGGGCTCAGATTTTGTAGTTTGTTTTCCTCTGGGCCTGACAGCATAAAATAGAGCTTGTAGTTCTCCTTCCGAGTGTCACTTGCTGCTTCCCAACCAGCCTGTTTCCTGCAACATTTTGGTTCTCTGACCAGGGAAGTGACAACTGTGCTGGCTTTGGGCCACCAGTATGGCAGGCTATCTGCACCAGAGTACTGTGGTGTCCCTTGGATCCAACGGGATGGCACCTGCTGACAATTTCAGATCTCCTTCACCAAGAGGGCCTGCGCTTCTGGAATGGCAGCCATTACCTGGACTCCCTGGAATCAGACAAACTCCTGCACAGTCTTCTGGATAAAGGTGAGGTCCTAGGACCCAGGACTTTAGCCAGGCTTGTCCATAAGAACAGAAGAGGAATATGATCACCTCCCACAGTCACCCACAATGGAGCCATCAGTGTAGGGAACTCCCAAAGTGGGGAGGAAATGTTTTAAACTCTTGAGTGTTTGTGTGAGTGAATGTGAAACTATGTGTGGCTCCACGGCTTTGTGCTACAGAGTCTGAGTGATTCCTAACGTGAAGTTTTGTGGTGACTTCATATAGCATAAAGGCTATTCATGTCCTGTGATAGGACCTCTGACAAGGCCTAGGGTTTATACAAGTATGCTGTCAGCCAGGAAGCACCCAAGATCCTTTAGGGGATGCAACCAGGAGGATGCCTTGACCTCCCTTGTCTGTCTTGCAGCATCAGCACAGGGTGGGACATGGGAGAACATAGTCTAAATGTACAGTCTTGGACTGTATGATTAAAAATTTTTAAAGGGGCTACGTGGGAGATTATAGAACTAAGCTGATAAAGGGCTGACTCTGCACTCTCTGAGCTTGAATGGCCTGCTTTTGGTGTTGACTGACTTCCAGAAGGCAGCCTCCATGTTCCCACCATGGCAGTTTACCACATTGTCAGTGGAACCCCAGGCCACCCAGATCAGTTTTCTTACATAGACTCCTGGCTCCAGATTGCCCAGACTCTGCCCCTATGGGTGCAGTTCCATGTTAACTCTCAGGGCCAGTGTAGGGTCTTGGCCAGAAACACAATGACTCCAATTCCCAAGCCCATCCATCAAGGGGACCCTGAAGAGGAGCCGCTGCTCCCACCACCCCACATACCCACTGCTCTGCTACAGGCCCCCAGTCAGTGAGCCTCATTGCCTGATACCGCCTCCCGTCTGTCTTGCCAACCGCAGCCCCACCTCCACCAGAAGACCCTAGTCCAGAACCTATAGGGAGATGACTCAGGTCCACCCAGTAGCCACAAACTCTACAGCTGCCTCTGTGCATGACTCATGGGCCCCCACAGGTTAATGCAGATGGCACCATTCAAGAAGGGTGCTGCATTATTTACTATCAGCCTTTTAGCACTACCGACCTCCTGAATTGGAAGTACCATACCCCACCTTATTCAGAAAAGCCCTGAGCACTAATAGATCTCTTGGAGTCAATCATCCAAACCCATCGACTTGAGGAGACTGCCACCAGCTCCTCCTCACCCTCTTTAATACTGAGGAGAGGAGACACATTTTGACAGAAGCCCCAAAATGGCTCAGGGAACAGGCCCCTGCACAAGTAGATGATAAAACCTGGGCATGAAAGGCAGCCCCAGTGGAGGCCCCTGCCTAGGACCACAACTTTGAAGAGGGGCACAACTAGCTAGACCAATACCGAACCACCCTCTTCTGAGGAGTCACCCACCAACGTGTCTAAAATAGCCACAGTACTCCAGAAGCCAGAAGAGCCTCCTTCAGAGTTTTACAAAAAAGCTCTGTGAAGCCTTCTGAATTTTCACACCACTCGATCCAGAAGTCCTAGAGAATCAGCACGTTGTCAATGCAGCCTTTGTGGGCCAATCCAGTCCAGATAGCAGGAAGAAACTCCAGAAGTTAGATGAATTGGTATGTATGAACACTTAGCTGCGTGAGGTGGCTAACAAGGTCTTCACAACTAGGATCAAAATGCACTGAGAGGGGCAGACAGACACATGAAACAGAAGCTGTCCCTCCTGGATATCTAGACCCAGTCAGATGGTCTGAATCACTTCATAAGAACCAGATGCCTGGAATCCACCCCCCTTCCCCTTCTCCCCCCGCCCCCCGGCCCTGCAGAAGGACCAATGTGTCTACTGCAAGGAACTAGGCTATTGGAAAAATGAAGGCCTAAACTTTAAAAAGGCTAAACCTATTCAGAAAAACCTACTGCTGAATTGGGAAGGCCAACATCCAGGGGAACCTGGCACCAGCAGCCTTACTGTCCTGGCCAGGACAGACTGAATAGGGAGGACTGGCTCTCCGATCCTTGGACTCTGGGAGCCCATGGTCAAAATGACAGTGGGGGCCACCCAACAACATTCATGGTTGACATGGGCACTGAACATTTCGTGGTCACCCAGCCCATTGCCCCATTCACTAGACAAAAGTTTACCATAATAGGGGCAACTGGCACACAGACAGCTAGACCTTTCTATAAAGGTATATAAATATACCCTGCAAACTTAGAGTATATTTGGTGTTGCTTGAGTTCCTGTACTTGCCAGACTGCCTGGTTACCATCCTTGGAAGGAATCATCTCTCAAAACTGGGAGCACAGATCACCTTAACTTCCGATGGTCCTACCTGCCTGACCCTAGGAAAAAAACCTGCCATGATTGTGGCAGCCACACTACCTTGAGGAATTGAGTGGAGACTCTATGCTCAAAACCAAGCTGCCACTAAAAATCCTTCCTCCCTGCTTCAAGAATTCCCTGTGGTTTGGGCAGAAAACAACCTACCTGGATTGGCCCAGAATGTACCCTTTAGTTGTTGAACTGAAACCAGGAGCGGCACTCATCAGAGAGAGATAATATTCCCTTACAAGGGACCCACGCTTTGGGATAAGGAAGCACTTTCTGAGAATGAAAGACTCCAGGATCCTGATCAAGTGCCAGTCCCTCTGGAACACTTCCTTACTGCTGGTGCAAAAACCAAAGGGTAAAGATTACTGACTGGTACTAGACTTCTGAGCAGTTAATGAGGCAGTTGTCCTTCCACCTAGTGGTCCCTAATCCCTACACACTTCTTGGCTTGATTCTGCCCTCAGCCAGATGGTTCACATGCCTGGACCCAAAGGATGCCTTCTTCTGTCTTGATTAGCCCCATCAGCCAACCCCTCTTTGCATTTGAATGGGAGGACCCAGAAACTGGAAAGAAGACTCAACTGACTGGGACCTGACTTCCCCTAGGCTTTAAGAGCTCCCTGTTCAGGGAGGTACTGGGTAGTTAGAATTGCCTTCCCTGGGGACCATCTAAACCGTGCCCTCCTACAATACATAGATGATCTCCTCTTGGCCAGCACAGATGGAGAGGCCTGCTGGGCCAGAACTGAAGTCCTACTGACCCTCCTTTTGGAGGCTGGTTATAGAGTGTCCTGGAAAAAAGCCCAAATCTGCCAAAAACAAGTAAAATATCTTGGGTTTCACATTACACCTGGCCATTGGTCGTTAGGACCTAAACTAACAAACAAAAGCCATTTGTTCCATCCCCAGGCCCAACACCAGGAAAAAAATAACGGAGTTCTTAGGAGCAGCTGGCTCTTGTTGGATCTGGATCCTCCGGTGTTCAGTGCTGGCTAAGCCACTGTATGAGGTTACCAAGGGGTTGGAAAATGATCCCTTACACTGGCAAACCAAATAGGAACATACTTTCCAGGAGATTAAGATGCAGTTAACCTTGCACCAGCTACTGGACCACCCAACATAACACGAGCATTCAACTTCTTTGTGGCAGAGAAAAACAGGACTGACCTTGGGGTCCTCATCTGAGAATTTGGCCCCTCGTGGCAGCCAGTGGCTTACTTATCAAAACAACTAGATCTGGTATCGATGGGATGGCCACCGTGCCTAAGACCTTTGGCAGCCACTGTGATCTTTGTCCAGGGGGCAGACGAGCTGACACTTGGATGGAATATCCATATAAAAGTTTCCCATGCTGTAACTGCCCTGATGGACCACAAGGGACACCGATGGCTGACCAGTGCCCAGATGGCCCCCCATCAAGGGCTGTTTATGTGCATAAAATTGGACACTGTGCTCACCCTAAACCCTGCATCCTTCCTGCTAGCCTAACTGGGACCCCCGGTCACAATTGTGAAGGCCTGATAGATGAACTTTACTCCAGTTGGCCTGACTGACCTGACTGACCAGCCCCTCCAGAATCTGGATCTCACCCTGTTCACAGAGGGGAGTAGCTTCATACAGGATGGACAAAGGATAGCCAGATACACAGTGACCTCAGAGAGACATGTGGTGGAGACAGGAGCACTGCCTCAGGGTTGGTCAGCCAGTGGGCAGAGTTATGGGCCCTGATCAGAGCCTTAGAGTATGCCACTGACTAAATATGCCTTTACCACTTTGCATGTGCTTGGGGCCATCGATAAGGAAAAAGGACCTCTGTCAGCAGGAGGTAAAGAAATAAAAAAACAAAGAGATACTCAGACTCCTAGAGGCAGTCTGGAAACCAACACTGATGCACTGCCTTGAGCACCAGAAAGGGACTGACCAGGTGATCCAGGAAAATAGAATGGCCAATCAGGTGGGCAAAGAAGCTGCTTGGCCTCAGGACATCACCCCTAAGGCAGCCTGGGCCTCCCATACTACCCTAAGTATACTAAAGAAGAAAATTAATGGGGCACCATAGAAGGAGGACAAAAAACTTCTCAGGATGGTGGATACTACCAGCTCACTGAGTTTTCATCCCACATGGTCTGGGATATCAGGTGGTTCTTCAACACCAGGAAATGGGTCACCTAGGAAAAACTAAATTGGAAGCTTTGCTTAGCAAGTACTACTACATAGCCAAACTTCCTGCTCTCTGCAACCAAGTCAGCCAGAGGTGTGTGATTTGTGCCAAAAATAATGCTAACCAGCAGCCAGCTTGGCTTCCAGGGGTCCAGGACATTGGGACTTCACCTTTTGAAGACATAGAGGTTGACTTCACTGAAGTCAGCCCAAGTAGAGGACATCAGTACCTGTTGGTAATGCTGTGTACCCACTCAGTGTGGGTAGAAGGCCTGTTTTAGTCAGGCTTTTTCATTGCTGTGATTAAAAGACCTGATCAGAACAATTGTAGAGGAGGAAAAGTTTATTTAGGTGCTCATGATTTCAGAGGTCTCAGTTCACAGAAGGCAGGCTCCATTCTCTGGGGCCTGAGGTGAGGCAGAACATCATGGTAGAAGAGTGGCATGGGAAGCAGCTCATATAACAATCAGGAAGCAGAGGGAGACTCACTCATGAGATACAAAATATATATCCCAAAAGCATGCCCCCTCTAGCCACACCCTAGCTGCCTTCAGTGAATCCATCAGGGGATTAATTCACAGATTGGGTTAAGGCTCTCATAACCTTAACCTATGATCCTTCTTGTTTTGTCTCACACATGAGCTTTTGGGGGACATCACACATTCAAACCATAACAAGGCCATACCCACCTGGACAGAACAGGCCCAAGAAGTGACTAAAGTTCTTTTTTTGGTACTGGGGATTGAACTCAGGGGTACTTGACCACTGAGCCACATCCCCAGCCCTATTTTGTGTTTTATGTAGAGACAGGGTCTCACTGAGTTGCTTAGTGCCTCGCCGTTGCTGAGGCTGGTTTTGAACTCGTGATTCTCCCGTCTCAGTCTCCCAAAGTGCTGGGATTACAGGCATGTATCACCATGCCCGGCTTAAAGTTCTGTTAAAAGAAATCATCCCCAGATATGGTCTGCCCCTGTCCATTAGGTCAAACAATGGACATGCCTTCATCACTGAAGTCATCCAGAGCCTCACCCAAATATTGGGAATCAAATGGAAGTTGCACACCGCCTACAGACCACAGAGTTCAGGGAAAGTTGAACGTATGAACCACATCCTAAAGCCCACTCTAGCTAAACTGTCAGGAAACGGGTTTCATGGGTAGATCTCCTCCCTATGGCTCTCCTCCAGGTCTGCTGTACACCTCGAAGCACAGGGTATTCCCCATTTGAGATCCTGTCTGGATGACCCCCACCTGAAATAAATAAACCAAGGGGGGGTAGAATCTCCATCAGAGGTGAGCTTAGCCTGACCCAGCAGCTCCAGGCTCTAGGAAAAACCCTTTACCAGATATCTAGAAGTGTCCAGGAGAGGGCCCCCCTCTCATTTGGAAACCAAGTACACCCACATCAGCCTGGAGACTCCACATGGATTAAAAACTGGAAGTAGGAGCCACTTCAACCACCCAAGGGCAGAAGTGGGGTGACAACCCCATATTGTCATATTAACTCTCCCACTGCCATTAAAGTTGCAGGAATAGGTCCATGGATACACCCCTCTCCAGTAAGAAGACAGCTACTACTGAGAAATCCTCTACCTGGACATCTGAGGCCAACTACAGAAACTCACTCAGACTGACACTCTGGAGGCCACCCTGTGACTGCTCTGCCCCAGCCACCCCACATGCCAATCTGCCCACTAAAGAGACCCAAAGACACTACAGCCCTGCTCCAGTTGCAAACCTGGAGGCTGATTGGTCAATGCATGGCAGAAGCTTGAGGAATTCAACGGGGGACAAATGGCAGTGGTCACCATGTCCCCTGCTGCACTGGGACCAATGACAGTAATTGCCTTGCTATTTTCTGTAGGTCTGACTGCAACAGCCCCAAACAACTGGAATCGAACACAGAGGGTTGCTCTAGCCATATTTTACTTAAGTGTGGTAAGCCTATTAGGGGGAATTTGCGGCTTCTTGTAATAACTGGTGTCCTATTAAGTTCTGGGACAATGGGTCACAGCCCTTTTCCTCTATGTTCCTGTCAGCAATTCCTTTCTCCCTTCTGGAACAATCAGCTTGATGCATGTATCAAAGTAGGCCCCTGTGGTTTCTATCTCCATAAGGGACAAACATACACAATAGGACCAACATGCCCTATCGGCTGTGCTACACTTCCTCCTGAGGAATATGTTCCCCCACCTGTTCCCATTCCCCCAGGTTCTGCTCCTTCAGACACAAAAGGGATAAAGAATCACCACTGTGCCTTTGTACCTCTATTTACCCTAAAATGCAAAGTAAATGCTACCTGGCAGAAAAGGTCTTTCCTGTCACAGAGGCAGAAAAATACATTAGACAGGAAACACAACAATTGAGATTCCCAGACCGAGATTGCCCTAAGGTTACAGCTCCCACATGTTGGGAAACTGAACCAGGCAATCACCCCTATCTAGACTCAAATCCAGTAAGGCACATGATTTAAACCTTCAGCTCCATCGGATCCTAAACACAACTTACCACCTTCTCAATGATCTAAAGCCCCATTTAGCAAAAAGACTGCTGGCTCTGCTTATCCCTGGAGGCTCCTTTGTACCTGGCTACACTTGCACTATCAAATTTGACTAGCAAAGGCTCTCCCCTGGACCTTTCTCTAGCAAGACCTATTCTGCAAGGAGTAGAACTGTCTCAAAAGGCTCCCATATGTATTGTCGGTAAAGATTGGAGGGACTCATTCCAAACAATTCCGGTGGGAAGCCTGACTAATAACCAGTGCATCCAAACTATTGAAGACAAATAGGCCGATGATCTTATATGGCCCAACACAATGTGGTGTTGTCCTCATCCAGGTCTTGGCTTTGTATATGGAAAAGATGTCTATGCTTACCAACTGGATGGAAAGCGACCCATGCCTTGGTTTTCCTCACCTCCCAATTATACATAGTCTCCAACAACCAGAACTTCATCCTACCTTTAGCAGCACATACCCAAATGAAATCAGCAATCCAGTTCATTCTGCTGCTAGTTGGTCTGGGAATTACAGCTGGAACAGGAACAGGAATAGCCTCATCAGACAGTTTCCATAATCTAGGGATATGGCAGATGACATAGAGTGAATGGTTAAATCAATAGTGGCCATGCAAGACCAATTAGACTCCTTAGCATCAGTAGACTTACAAAACTGAGGACTAGATTTGATAACAGCTGAAAAGGGAGGACTTTGCCTCTTCTTAAATGAAGAACACTATTTTTATGTAAATCAGTCAGGGATGGCTCAACAACTGAAAGAATGACTTCCAAAAAGGAGACCAAGAATTAGCGAACTCTTGGAGCATCTGGAGCAATATCTGGAGCTGGGCTTCCTGGCTCCTACTGCTGGCCCAACCCCTCCTCATTGTCCTCCTGGCACTCCCATTTGGTCCCTGCATCCTTAACATGCTGACCCAATTAGTCTCCTCTTGCCTAGAGACCATAAAGTTCCAAATGGTCCTACAGAGTTACCAGCAGCTTAACTTAAAAGACATGGACAGAGGTGATGCCCCTTAAGAAAGTTAAGAGGGCATCAAACGGGGGAATGAGATGGCAAAGTCAGATCCAGTTGTAAAACGAAGTTACAACTGCCTGTGGAAAAGGTCATTTCCCCTCCTCCTCTAAGAGCTCTTCTCCAGAAAGTCTAATCAACCACTTACAATTCACAAATACCTTCATAATTTACAAACAATAGAAATGTCTTACAGTTCTGGAGGCTGGGAAGTCCACGATCCAGGCACCCACAGATTTAATGTCTAATGAAGTTTCATTCTTTCTTGCCTTTCAAGATAGCACTTCTTAAAAAAAAATAATAAAGCAGCTATAATAATAAAAGCATAAAAATGAGGGGAAGAAAAACAGATGGCACTTCCTGTCTGGCAGGATGGCGCACCCCTGTAATCCCAGCAACTCAGGAGGCTGAGGCAGGAGGATTTCTAGTTCAAAGCCAGCCTCAGCAACGGTGAGGTGCTAAGCAACTCAGTGAGACCCTGTCTCTAAATAAAACACAAAATAGGGCTGGGAATGTGGCTCAGTAGTCAAGTACCCCTGATTCCAATCCCCAGTACCAAAAAAAAAAAAAAAAAGGAAGTGAAAGTTTTGAATTCCTGTCCCTGCTCAGAGTTTCAGCTACCCATTCGTCTAATCTCCACACTTAAAGCAACTCACCTCCATCTTCTCAGGCTCCAGAACCACCTGAATCAGTCTTTCTCAGTGAAGCTAAAGAAAAACTCTTTAATTATTTTACTGAAATCCAAGGGGACATATGAACAGCCTAGTCACGAATGATGGAAAACCCACCCCAAACAAGCTTAGGCAAAATGAAGATTTAGCTCATAATTCTCCTAGGGTAGAGCTTGATTAAAGTATTAAATGGTGTTTCGAGTGTCAAATCTTATCTTTTCCTCCTTTAACTCTATTTCTTTGACTCTGACCACTTCCCTGCTGTGGAGGAAAATAGTCAATGTAGTTTTGGTTCACATGTTCCTTACTGATGTTAAGTGGAAATGAGTCTCAGCCTTTCTCCCAGAGTCCCAGAAAGAATCTTCAGTGCATCTCATTAGCTTTGACTGGGGCACAACCCTATCCTTGAGCTAGTGTGTGATTGGGGAAACAATCTGATTGATTAGGTCCAAATCATATGTTCACAATAGAACTGGGAATAGCTACTACCAACTGAAATTAATATGGAGAGAGAGATTTCCCTACAAGAAAATTGGGATGCTATTGTCAAAAGAAGGGAAATGGTGCAAAATGGCCACAAAACAACTTTGCTTCACTTGATGTTTTAGTTCATTACTCATGTATTTTTTGTTTGTTTTTCTTTTTGGTACTAGGGATTTAACCCAGGGACCCTTAGCAACTGAGCTACATCACCAGCCCTTTGTATTTTTTTATTTTGAGATAGGATCTGGCTAAGTTGCTGAGGCTGGCCTCCAACTTGTGATCCTCCTGCCTCAGTCCCCCATGTCAATGGGATTATAGGTGTGTGCCATCATGCCTAGCACAGCTGTACTCATTGAATAACATCTGTCAGTGTGATGATGCTGTAATGAAGGAAAAGCAGTTCCACAGAAGCCCACCCAAGGCCTCCCACTGGTAAGCCTCAATTACCTCTATGATACAAGACAGAGAGGAAGCTAGCCTGGATTAAGGCAATGATGTCAGGATGTGTTCTCTGGACTAGCTGTAGCAGAATCACCTGGGAATTTGTTAGAAATACACATTTCCAGGTCCCATCCTAGACCTACCAAATTAAAATCTTCTGAGGTGAACCAAGCCCTCTGGGTAACTGTGATGCCCACTGTTTGAGATCCATTTGGTAGGGCTTTGCTGTTCAAAGGGTGGCCCTGAGCTAGCAGCAGGAGCATCACCTGGAAGCTAACTTGTTAGGATTGCAGAATCTCTCCGGCCCAACACCAGACCTATTGGATGTGAATCTACATTTTTAATAAGAACCCCCAGACGGACTGTTTGCATATTAAAGTTTGATGAATACTGGTTTTAGGAGTGTTGAAGAAAGCAGAGAAGGGGAATTATATAGAGTCGCACACAAATGATCTGCCAAACTGTGGTCTCCTGGGCATGCGTACCCTTAGTATTTTATGGCTCCCACTCCCACAAGTTGACCTTCCGCTTGCAGCTCTGAGGCAGCTCAAGAGGAGAAATGCATCCTGCCTTTAGATCACCTGGAAGTTGGAAGTTAGCAGAGCAAGCAGATCAGAAAAACTACTCCTTAGCTTTCCCTGCAATCTTTTCACCTCAACTGAAGGATCCAGAGATGACGATCCGTTTTGTGATAGGCTATAGCTATAGAGTATTGCTCTTCCCCACAGATTCATTAACATGGGAGTTATTCTTTGGACTTCCTGTTCAAGTATTCTGAATTTTACTGTACAATTCCAATCAGAGCCCTCAACATGGTGCATTAATTGTATAGGGAAGGCCAATATTGTCCTAAATGTTTCTGTAAGATTATATCTCCATTTATCTGGGAGAAAGTTCATTGAGAATTCACCACGCTAACTTTAACTAAAAAATAATATTGAATTCTATATTTTTATTTAATTTTATATTTATCTGTTATTTTTATTGGTGCAGTATAATTGTATATAATAGTGGGATTCATTGGGTCATATTTTTACATGCACATAATTTGCTCAATCTCATTCCTTGGCATCTTCCTTTTCCCTCTTTTTTTTTTTTAAATTGTAATTCAGACTTCATTGCTTATTAGTTATGTCATTCCACACGTTTTTAAGTAAACAGACTTTGAGAGAATATACTGGGAGTGTTACACAGATGATGGCAATGTTGATGAAAATGTTGAAGTGTTTTACATAAGGTAAGAAGAGGCACGACTGCTGCCATCACCCCCGGAAATTTGTACGTATCATATAAAAAGAGTAAAAATAGGTCATTGGCATTTAACTAGCATTATTCTTTGTAATCTATGAATCATAATAAGTATGAAAAATTTCAGAACCTTCAAAGCAAACAAGATATTTTCCCCACTACTAATTTTTTTTAAATGAGCAAACAAATCTACTCAATAACAAAAACTACACATACACAGCCCTGAAAACAAAAGGTGTCAAATTCTAGTGGTCCTCACTTTTGATATTAATTCAAGAAACAAAATGTGATTCCACTTTTGAAATGAGATTAAACTTTTTCACTCTAATTATACTTACTTTATAATTGATAACAAAGTTAACTTAGTAAAAACCATGGACACATCTTCAAATTGCTCTTATGCTAAGGTAATTTCTTTTTATTTTAATATTTTTTTAATTGTAGATGGATACAATATCTTTATTTATTTATTTTTATGTGGTGCTGAGCATCGAACCCAGTGTCTCACGCATGTGAGGCAAGCGCTCTACCACTGAGCTACAATCCCAGCCCCGTTAAGGTAATTTCTTTAAAAGTTTTATTCTTTAAACTGGCTACCCAGAATAACTTTAAACGAACTACCCTTTCAGATACACAGCAGTTGTCTTAAATGTTCTTAAATCTGGGGAACATATATGAAATCACTGTATATCACACATAAACATCAAGAACTTTTTCTGGTAAAACTCCCAATAGTTTCCTCTATTAATGATTTTTTTAAAAAATCAAGGATGTGTAACTGTTTGGCATTTGAAAGACTTCTATGAATATTATTAAAAAGATGCAGAGGTTGAGAAGTACATTTGGATATTCAAAGACATCATTAAAATAACAAGACCTGCAATGTGGTTTTTATGTTGAACCCACTTAAAGACTTCAGTTATCTAACAACTAAAACACCACAATAGCAGATAAATAGAAATTTATTAAAATCATTGTCTCCAACAATACAAAAATTAAATATTAAGGTATCTTTTATTCCTATCCTAGTATATACAGCAAAGAGAAATGTTTTAAATAAGAGCCAGCATTTATTCAAATGCTTTCTAATGTATTTGGCAGGTTTGTTTTTGTATTCTCCTATTACACATATCATTGAAAGTTCTCATGATCAAACACCTGACCCAAATCAAGAGAAAAGTATAAATAGATATTAATTTATTAAAGGGAAACAGCACATCACTGAAAAATAAAAAGGAACTACAGAGAGTTTCATAAAAAGTTTAAATACGGGTATTTAAATTTCTCTGAAGCAATTTATGCTTCAGTGATTAAGCAAAAGAAGAGATGAAGACTTTAAGATGTGAAGCCTATTAATATGGAGCATGCTATGGAATAACTATATGTAAAATTCTGCTCTATCAGAATGACAGTTTGAAAAGGGCTCGCATATCCACTCTCAGTGGATCACATAAGATCATATAAATTAACACCGATTCTTATTTCCCATATTTGTCCATTTATAAAGCTTAATAGGCTTCATAAAGTATACTAAACAGTAACATTTTCACCTTTTATTAAGGCAAGTTTGTGAAAATAATGTAATACAACCAGATCTCTTCATGAACTTTCCACTGACATTTTTAATGTAAGAAACATACAAAAATCTGCATTTTATAAAAAGTCACCTCAATACCAGAAAATAGTTAATGAAAGATGTTGAACCCGGTTTACTTTTTAAAGGATGCTCTTTCCTTGTCTCAAATTCCAAGTGCTATGCATCATCTTTAGAGCCAGTTTTGCCTAAATGCTTCACCACATCAACCCAGTTCCAGCCTTGAGGGAGTTCCCCTTTGTGATCTGTTTTATCTGCCAGTTTACATTTCTGGGCTTTAGAAAGTTGTACTTTTTTGTCTTTTTTCTTATTTGATGGATCTGTATTAGGAGTTTCAACAGAGATGATATTGCTTTTGGATGTTGTTGAATTAATGGGATGATGATTCTCCCCACGAACTGCTCTTTATTGTCTTTGGCATATTCAAACAATGTATGTAGGTCATAGCAGTTCCAAGACTCACCTCCAGGGCTTCCTGTAAGTTGGCTAATATACTCTGCTTTACAGCTGATGATTATATGTGTGTATATATATATATTGTTTGTTTGTTTGGTACTGGAGATTGAACTTTGAACTCAGAGGCACTCGACCCCTGAGCCACATCCCCAGCCCTATTTTGTGTTTTATTTAGAGACAGGGTCTCACTGAGTTGCTTAGCACCTCACCATTGCTGAGGCTGGCTTTGAACTCGCGATTCTCCTGCCTCAGCCTCCCAAAGTGCTGGGATTACAGGCTTACGCCACTGTGCCCAGCTTGATGATCCTATATTGAAATGAAACTGGACTTAATTCCCGGAAACTTTCATCTCCTTCATAAATAGAACGTAATGTTTCTATTTCCATCTCCAGGTTCTCGTTGGTGCTCATCGCGTCGGGCACCTCCTGCAGGACAGTGTTCCCGACAACTGACAAGAAGAAAGGGCAGAGGCCCCGAGGCCAGGACGTTCCCCTTCCGTGCCTCCTAAGCAGGGTGGGGGTGTAAGCTCTTCGCTGCCCTAAACGCGAGTTTACAGGCGCGCGTGCTCAGCGGTGGGCAGCACCAGGCAGGCCCAGGCCTGGCAGGTAGGGCGCCCAGGCGTCTAGAAGGAGGCTCCTTTTCGCTCTTTTTGATCCGCAGGTCCCACTCTACTGATCCCCTATTGTTAGCGTTATTTTAATTAGTGCAGTACCATCGTGTGTGTGTGTGTGTGTGTGTGTGTGTGTAGGATTCATTGTGGTATTTGTACATGGGCATAATTTGGTGGATTTCATTCCCCAGTACATTCCCATACCCTCTCCTCCTCCCTTTTGATCCTTTTCCTTACTCCATTAGTCTTCCTTCTATTTTCATGAAATTCTGTGCCTCCCTTCACCTTTCCCCTTTTTAGTTTCTCTCGCTCTCATGTGCGCGCACGCGCGCGCACACACACACACCTGCATATAAGAGAAAGCATACTACCCTTGACTTCGAGTCTCGCTTAATTCACCTAGCATGATGTTCTCCAGTTCCATCCATTTGCCGGCAAATTACAAATTTCATTCTTCTTTATAGTTGAGTAAAACTCCATTGTGTATATATACCACATTTAAAAAAATCTATTCATCTGTTTACAGGCACTTAGACTGATTCCACAACTCTGCTATTATGAACTGCCGCTGCTATAAATATCCATGTGCCTGTATCATTGTAATATGCTGATCTTAGTTCTTTTGGATAAATACTGAAGAATGTGATAGCTGGGTCTTATGGTGGTCCCATTCCTAAGGACTCTCCATGCTTCTTTCCAAAATGGTTGTACTAATTTGCAGTGCACCAACAATGTATAAGTGTACCTTTCCCCCCACTCCTTGACAGCATTGTTATTTGTATTGTTTATGATTGCCATTCTAACTGCAGTAAGTTAAAAATCTCAGTGTAGTTTGTTTTGGCACTGAGGTTTGAACCTAGGGGTGCTCTACCACTGGGCTATATCCCCGGCCCTTTTTATTTTTGAGACAGGGTTTTGCTAAATTGTTTAGAGCATCATTGAGTTGCTGAGGCTGGCCTTGAACTTGAGAACCTCCTGCCTCAGCCTCTCAAGTCACTGGGATTACAGGTGTGCACTATTGCACCCAGCTCAGTGTAGTTTTGATTTGCATTTTCCTGATTGCTAAGGATGGTAAACATATTTTCATATATTTTCTGGCAATTTATATTTCTTCTTTTAAGATATGTCTGTTAGTTCACTTGCCCATTTATTGATTGGGGTTTTTTTTTTTTTTTTTGGTGTTAATTTTTTTTAGTTCCTTATATATTCTGGATATTAATCCTGTGATGGAAGAAGAGCTGGCAAAGATTTTCTCCCATTCTAAAGGATATCTTCACACTTGTTTCCTTTGCTGTGAAGAAGCTTGCTAACTTGAAGCCATCCCACTTATTGATTCTTGGTTTTATTTCTTGAACTTTAAGGAGTTTTATTAAGAAAGTTGCTGCCTGTACTAGTATGTGGGAGTGTTTTCCCTGTGCTTTCTTCTAGCAGTTGCAGTGTTTCTGGTCTAATTCCTACATCTTTGATCCACTTTAAGTTGATTTTTGTGCAGGGTGAGAGATAAGGATCTAGTTTCATTCTTGTACATAGTGATGTTCAGTTTTCCCAGCACCATTTGTTAAACGGGCTAACTTTTCTCCAATGTATGTTTGTGGCACTGTTATGGTTTAGATATGAGGTATCCCCTAAAAGCTCATGTGTGAGACAATGCAAGAAAGTTTAGAGGTGAAATGATTGGTTTATGAGAGCCTTAACTTAATCAGTGCATTAATCCCCTGATAGAGATTAACTTGGTTGTAACTGTAGGCACGTAGGGTATGGCTGGAGGAGGTGGGTCACTGGGGGTGTGTCTTGGGGTGTATATTTCGTCCTTGGTCGCTCTGCTTTCTAGTTGTCCTGTCTTGAGCTGCTTTCCTCCATCAGGCTCTTCTACCATGATGTGCTGCCTCACCCAGAGCAATAGAATTGGCTGTCAGTGAAGACAGACGTCTGAAACTGTGAGACCCAAATCAATTTTTCCTCCTCTTTTCCTTGTTCTTGTCAGGTCTTTTGGTCATAATGGTGAAAAAGCTGATCAAAACAGACATCTTTGTAAAAGATTTACGCCTGTGTCTATCTGGATTCGTCTGTTTTTATGCCAGTACCATGCTACTTTGGTTATTAAAGCTCTGTAGTAGAGATTAAGGTCAGGTGTTGTGATGCCTCTAGCATTACTCTTATTGCTCAGTATTGCTCTGGCTATTCTGGGTCTTTTATTCTTCCACATAAATTTGAGGACTATTTTTCTAGTTCCATGAAGAATGTCATTGGTATTTTGATGGCAATTGTACTGAATCTGTACATTGCTTTTGGTAATGTGGCCATTTTGACAATACTAATTCTGCCTACCCAAGAATATGGAAAAGTCCATTTTTTAAGGTCTTCAGTTGCTTTCTTTAGTGTTTAATAATTTTTATTGTAGAGGTCTTTTGCCTTCTTAAATTTATTTCTAAGATTTTTTTTGAGGCCTTTGAGAATGAAATTGTTTTCCTGATTTCTTTCTCCACAGAGTCAGTATTGGAGTATGGGAAAGCTATTGATTTTTGTGTTTATCTTGTATCCTGCTACTTTGCTGAATTGGTCAGCTCAAGAAGTCTTTTGGTGTTTTTTGGATCTTCTAAGTACAGAATCATGTCATCAGCAAACAGTTTGACTTACTCTTTTTCTATTTGTATCTCTTTAATTTCCTTCTCTTGCCTGATTGCTCTGCTAGTTTCAAGTACTACACTGAATAGAAGTGGTGAGAGTGGACATCCTTGCCTTGCTCCTGATTTTAGAGGAAATGCTCTTTCCCCCTTCAGCATGATGTTGGCTTTGGGTTTGTTGTCTTTAGCCATTACAATATTGAGGTAAGCTCCTTTTATCCCTAGTTCCTTCAGTGTGGGGATTGAACTCAGGGGCACTCGACCACTGATCCAAATCCCCAGCCCTATTTTGTGTTTTATGTAGTGACCGGGTCTGAGTTGTTTAGTGCCTTGCTGTTGCTGAGGCTGGCTTTGAACTTGCAATTCTCCTGTATCAACCTCCCCAAATGCTGGGATTACAGGTGTGCCTCACCGTGCCAGGCCCTTCAGTGTTAACATCAGTGAATTTTGATGAAGGCTTTTTCTGCATCTATTGAGATGATTATGTGATTTTTTTCCCCTTAAGTCTATTTATGTGATGAATTACATTTATTGATTTGTGTATGCTGAACCAACCTTGCATTCTGGGATAAATCCAACTTGATCATGGTGTACAATCTTCTTAAATGTGTTTCTGAATGTGGTTTGCTAATGTTTTTTTTTTTTTTTTAATATTTTTTTTTTAGTTGTTGATGGATCTTTCTTTTATTCATTTATTACTTATATGTGGTGCTGAGGATCGAACCCAGTGCCTCATGCATGCTAGGCAAGCGCTCTACCACTGAGCTACAGCCTCAACCCCTGCTAATGTTTTATTAAGGATTTTTGCACCTGTGTTCATCAGAGATATTGGTCTGTAGTTTTATTTCTTTAGATGTGTCTTTATCTGGTTTTCGTATTGGGGTGGCACTGGCTTCAAAGAATGAATTTGGGTATATTCCCTTCCTATTTTATAATTTGAGGAGGAATGACATTAGTTCTTTAAATGTCTGAGAATCCATCTGGTCCTGGGCTTTTCTTTATTGGAAAGCTTTTATTACAGCTTCAACCTCATATTTTTTTTTTTTTTAAATATAGATTGGTTGGATGGAAATACACTGGTTGGGAGATTCACAAATTCCTGTTCACTTAAATGATTATTCATTCATATACTAATTTTATACAAGCTTTTAAAAAAGTGTTTAAAGTGCATGTTTAAAAGATATTTTGTAGAAGCAAAACTAAACAGCAAGTATTTTAAATTAGTTGTACCCACTTTCAAGACTAATGATCATAAAGATTAAAATAAAAGTCTGACAAGTGTGACATTAAAGGACATTTTATTTACTGACAGAATAAAAACCATAACTCCGGGCAGTGCGAAATGCACCACTGAACCCAATTACAAAGAACTGGTGTTAATACACAATGTTTAAGCAATGCTACACTTATTTTTGGCAAAGTGCTGTATTGTTCACTCTGTATAAAACTGACCTTCTATGAACCAATCCGTATAAAAAGTTTCCATAAAAACAAAAAATTTTAGACAGTGGCTCAAGAAAACAAGCTGCCATTTATGCATAGATTGATGTACAGTATATAACCTAACCAAATGTCCCTTTTGAGTTTTCAAGTTGATGAAAAAAAAGGTGTGTCCAGGAATACATTAAGAAGGCACACAGTACAATCTACAACACTCTTCTGTCTCCATAACTTATGCCCTGCCCTTGAAAAACAAGTGTTCACCATTTTACTTGAGGAAAACATAAAGCCACTTTTTAAAAAATAACACACACAATTATTAATTAAAGTTCAAAACCTCTGGAGGAAACAACCAAAAGGCAAACAAAACCACTCACACACTCCAAGCCTGAAAACACACCAACCTCCCCAAGTACTGGTTTGGTTTTTACACAAGTCCTCCTAGAAAACTAAAACTTCAGGCAAATACAGAGCAAAACTGGGCATTTAACAATTGTACA
The DNA here is from genome assembly GCA_004024805.1 of Geosciurus inauris. Classification (NCBI taxonomy): domain Eukaryota; kingdom Metazoa; phylum Chordata; class Mammalia; order Rodentia; family Sciuridae; genus Geosciurus; species Geosciurus inauris. The sequence goes on along the minus strand of PVHX01007121.1, from coordinate 62,172 downwards.
TTTTTAAAAATGTCTTAAGGAAAATTTTCAATAATATACAAACATTATCCACATAAGCTGCCTTCCTCTGAATAGGAACTTCTCTTTCTACATAAAGGATACTGTTGCAAAGAAAAGTTCTACTGATCTGTACCTTGCAGGTACCCCTTTCTCCACTTAAACTTCTTTAATTGGTGTCTGATTTCAGGTGAAATTGCTACATGCCAAGGCTGACACCATTTTATTATGTAAGTTTTCTAAATAAAGCATTTTATGTAAAATTTTAAGCTTTAAAATAAGTAGATAGATGTCATTTATAATACATCAGCATGGCTGATGGCTGTGAAACTATCCGTGATAGGAACCCATCTTTAAAAGAGTTTAGTATTTATGGGCCTCATAAAATAAAAGATAATTTCAAGGTAACATAACAAACATACTAGTATCTCCTAGTACAAGGAGCAGTCTCTTAACTGATTCTAAAACAGAAACTAATACTTGGAAACTTTTCTCACTAATCTATTTAAATGCAGATGTCTATCTTCTAGTTGGATTCCTTCATTTTTTGTTTCCAACTCAAAGAAAATGAGTAGATGTCCTTCCTTGCTCTTATTTCTTAAGAATATAAAAAAGATAATATATTTCCTTAAGGAGGAAGAGAGAGCAAGGTAATTCAAATGTTAACAAACTAGCATTACAAAACCAGTCTACTATACAGATCTGAGAAGCAAAAACAACAAACAGGCAATGCTGAATGGCCCTCTCAAGTTTTAAGTAAACTATCTTCTTGATAGAATCAAAGAACTGATAGAACAGGGAAGGCATGTAAACAGGAACAGTCTGCATGGGAACTGGAAAAATATACAGGAAGTGTGTGTGTGTGTGTGTGTGTGTGTGGCAGGGGGGAAGCTCCCTGCAATGGGAAGTCTAAAATCCAATCGCTTTGCATTTTCTGCAAAAAATTCCCCACCCACCCAGCCATATAAATGCATTGCCACAGAAGATAAATAACGGATAGCTAATCTTCAGCTTACAGAGCAGAACATAATTCGATTAGCTGAGGAAGAAAAATAAACATAGGGTATACATTATAAAATATTTTATTAATGAAAACAAACTTTGAGCAATGTGGTGCATTGTAAAAGGTCAGAAATCTATTCATGAAGCACTGCCTGTGTGCACCACACATTCTAGATTTTTTTCCAAGTAACATTCTATGTTATCAGTTTAGAAACAGAGCTTCTAAATAGAGAGGGGTCTTATTTCTCACTGCCTGAACGTTTAAGTAACATGCACAAATATGCATTGTAAACCACTAATAATTACAACAGCAAAAATAGCAATCCATTCACAAAATGTATTTGGCCATGTTTTAAAGAACACGTAACAAGTCAACATCATTTTGTTGTTGGCCTGTCTTACACACAGTCAATGTCTCTTAAACATCTCATGACCAAGAATTTCACCTGAACTATGTAACCATTTTCTTCAATTCTTACATGTGCCAATTTTAGAAATCTTAAATACTGACATGAAACCACAGTATTCCATCACAGGTGGTACAGTAATCCTAATTCTGGAAAAAAAAAAAAAAGTCCTAGCGACTGAATTTTTTTGTTTTCCAGGTACAAAGCATAAAAAAACAAGGCCCAGATAAGGCAAACAGTCAATAACTGGTAGAGATGTAAATGTATTTAAGGTATCAAGAAGTCTGAAATAAAAAGTAATTTTAAAAAAAAAGACTATTGCAGTTTTATATACAAATCTGTTCATGCTGCCTAACAAATTCTCATGGCTGAGCTTCTGTAGCTTGTGAGGTACTAACAACTTGCATGCAATGTACGAAAGAGGCCCCATGAAGACAGAAGCTTAGGTCCAAGAGACACCTCGCTGGTCTGTTTTCAAGCAACCGTGAGGCCCTAGAACAGACGTCGTGTAACACATACACACCTTCATGAAAACTCTCCCAACTCTGGTAAACACAAATAGTAACAAATAACTTCTCAGTTTGACAAAACTTTACAGACTTGGCCCCTAATTAGAAAACAAATAAATAAAAGGGGAAGTCCATAGAAAAGGGGGATAAAGAAAGGAGGAGGATCTAGACTCTTGTTCTAAAGAGACATCTGGCACTTCATCACAGCCAGTGGAAGAACACTCTAAACCACCAACTAACTACATATTTGACCTCTTCCAACTCTAAATGCCCCAGTCAAGTTAGAAAAGAGCACAGCTCTTCCCTGACAGTCTCCCAGGGTTCCCTGCATCAAGCTGCTGCAGGGTTAATGAAAATATAATACTTCACAGGACTATATGCTGCTTTTTCCTTGAAAACATTTCATAGACGTGCTCATTTACTTAGGGTTGCAGAGGAGAAGGGCAAATAAGCTGATTATGCAGGCAGTGCTACTGTTCTTTTGGTAGCATGAGCTTTCAAAAGCGAATGCGTTTAATTTCAGAGGAAGTCAGCGAGGGTGTGGACAGCCATCACAATGATGAAAAAATGAAGCAACTGGCTAGAGGTACAGAAATAGATTTTCCTGTGTCGAGTTAACTGGCCTTCGTGTGAGTTGAACCCTGCACCCTGGCCTCATTAGCACCAACACCATGAAGAACAATTGTGGCAGAAGAACTACGACAGCCCGCCATCACTAGATTCAGTAGAAAGGCCCTTGGAAGTTCACACGAGGTTCAGTTGTGGACAGCCCCATTTTCCATCAGTATGCGATCCTCACAACAACCCTGTGAGGGAGGTAAATGTTATTACTCTCCTGTTGTGGAGGAAACAGAGGCCAAAGTGGTTCAAGGTTTTGCCTGAAGTTAAAACAAAAAATGAAAACTCAAGGAAGCTACCTGTCACTCTTCTCAGGCGCCATGAAGACATCACCAGAAGTCCCCCCTACTCTTGCTTGTCCCTTCGCAGGACAAGCTCCATGTCAGAGGGTTTTCACTGTGTCTAGAAATAAGAAGTCCATTGCTTTTCTTGTGGGCAGATAGATGAAAAGTCACTCAAGTGTCTGGACAAGCACATCTGAATTTATAGCTGCTATGAGGAGGAGAGTGGGCAGAGCTGGCAGGAAAGAATCCAAACAACTTAAATATGGTCTAATGGGTTACTTATAGACATGGGTTTTTTTTCAAATATAATTTCACAGGTCTAATTTCTTCCCTCTGCACATGAGTCAAGTGCTTTTTGTCCATGACACCTGATTTGTACCACATTATGTAGTCCCATCGGAATTGCTGAATGACTATTCACTAAAGCTTAATGTACCTGAATTCCACAATGAACTGCATGACTAATCTGGAAAAAAAAAATCACACACAGAAAATATCAAGTTTTCTTTCAAAGAAAGTCCAGCCATAATTCCATTATATCCATGGCAACTATCACCTGTTAATGCTCATGTTAGTGTGTAAAAATGTATTCATTATATACAGAAAAGATTATCAAGTACTGGTCAATAAAGTGTATGGCTGACCCTGAGAATAAATTTTTGCTTACTCAAAAGATTAAGTAATACAAAATAACATGAAAATTGAAAGATGTCTATTTTCGTACTTGGGGGAAGAAATGTCTTTAAAATGCTATTTTGGGTACATCTTAATATATTTAAAGACATCCCCAAACACCAAACACTGTAATTGTATTGATATGTTTCCAAAAATATTCTGAAAAATTTTACAAAAAAGTACATGTTAGGAGCAAGGCATCATGTGATACACAGCACAGAAATCTGGTTTTTAAGATAGTGTCTAAATACACTGATAAACTATGTGATTGGTCACCAATTGGCTATAAAGAGACAGCATTTTCATTGTACATATACGTACATCCCCACACAGATGCACAAACCAAGAGAAACCAACCAGCAAAACTTGAGATTCTTAGTAATTGTACTGACGCGGGCAGGGCTGATGAACCACCCAGCCACTGTGCCTGACTTGCCGGGAGTGGCAATCCCTGGTAAGATTTTGGCGACGAAGACTATTTCTGTTCAGAGACTGCCTTTCACCATGTTCTTTTATCCACTGGGAAGGGCGAAAGCTCTTGGGTTGTTCCAGAAAAGCTGTATGAGCAGCAAGAGCTGCGACATAGCAGTGGATGTGCTGCCCCACCTCACTCTGGGCTTCCACTCTGAAACAGAAAAGTAGGATGCACTGAAGAACAAAGTATGTGATTAAGGAAACTCAAAGAAACATTTTGCAATTCAAGTGTATACATCAATTTGTTTGTGGTTGGATGAGAGTCTCATGGCTGACAGGTAATTTTATATTTTGTGACCACACTGATAGTAGTAGAAAGTAGAAGCCAACTTACTTTTTTTTTTTTTTTTTTGGTACTGGGAATTGAACTCAGGGGCACTCGACCACTGAGCCACATCTCCAGCTGTATTTTGGATTTTATTTAGAGAAAGGGTCTGAGTTGCTTAGTGCCTTGCTTTTGCTGAGGCTGGCTTTGAACTCACAATCTGATCCTCTTGCTTCAGCCTCCCAAGCCACTGGGATTACAGGCCTGCGCCACCATGCCTGGCAGAAGCCAACTTTTTTGGGGGGTGGGGGTGGAGGGCAGGGTAGTACTAGGGATTGAACTCAGGGGCACTCAACCACTGAGCCATATCCCCAGCCCTATTTTGTATTTTTTATTCAGAGACAGGGTCTCACTCAGTCTCACTGAGTTGCTGAGCACCTCGCTTTCACTGAGGCTGGCTTTGAACTCGTGATACTCTTATCTCAGTCTCCCAAATTGCTGGGATTATAGGTGTGCACCACCGCGACCAGCAGAAATCAACTTTTAATAGAAACATGTCATATAGTTCACAGATGAAGTAGATTGTACTCTAAAAATATGCTTTATATTCTGAATGAAATAGAGCAAGTTTTTCTAGGATGGGAACTAACACTGATTGAATTTCTACATTTGCCAACTTTTTTTTTTGAAGTATTTATTTTCGTTCTTACTATTATCTTTTCTCTCTCTCTTTTGCACAGTACTGAGGATTAACATAAGGGTACTCTACCACAAGCTACATCTCCAACTCTTAAAAAAAATTTTTTTTTTTAACTTTGGTTGCCTATTGCTGGCCTTGAACTAGTCCTGCTAGCCTCCTGAGTAGCTAGAGTTATAGATGTGCACCACTGTGCGAGGCAGTCACCATTATCTTAAAAGGAAAAAGGAGGTTTTTTTTTTTTTTTCAATACTGGGAATTGAACCCAGGAACCCTTTACCACCAAACTACATCCCCAGATCTTTTTATTTTTGATTCTGATATAGAGTTTTGTTAAGTTGAGGCTGGCTTCAAACTTGTTATCCTCCTGCCTCAGCTTCCTGTGTCGCTGGGATTAAAAATAGGTGTGTGCCACCATACCTGGCAGGAAAATATCTTAATTCCCAAATTTTGCTAATCAGAATGAACTATGCCAAGAGCATATTCGGAGATGCTTTCTGTCTACAAATAAAATGTTCCAGGAAGTATACGTTAAGCCCATATTTCATGGAAGTATATGCATAATGGAATTCTACTGACAACATTTTTTTCTAGTAAGAAGTCCCTCCTTATTATAGAATACAAGTCCAAGTTTTACTTATATTATGACAGGGCACATTCTGGAATGGCATTTACTGTTGAGGTTTTAAGACCTTTGAGAACACATCTTAAAATCTAGCCACATACCACTACAGCTATTGTGTGTCTTCTATATTAAAACCTAATCAAGTAGGATTGGTCTAAAATATATTAATATATAACATGAAGAGTTTTTAAGGTTTTTTTTTTTTGTAGGGCTGGGGATCAAACCCAGGCCTTTCACATGCTGCCCGTGTGCTCTACCACTGAGCTAAACATCTAGCCCAAGTTTTAAAAATGTAAGGGTTATTTGACACAGAAAGGGCAATTCCATGTTTTGCCTAAAATCACTTGAGGAAAACACTTTTAACACACATATGCATATATTTAAGTTTGAATTAAAACAGTTTTCATAAAGAAACTGATAGAGGCCTGGGGGTATAGCTCAGTGGTGGAGCACTTGCCCAGCTTGTCTAAGGCACTGGATTCATCCCCAGCACCACACACAAAACAGAAACTAACAGGAGTTAACATAAATAAAGTGGTTCATCAAAGGTGGGCATCTGAGTACCTAGCCTCCCTATGCAAACTGATAACAGAGATTACACAGTCTCAAAGTTGAGTATACTTACTCTGTGCCCGTGAGTCTTATAAGCAGCTTTTTCTGGCCCTACAAATGTTAAATGGTGAACTATTAAATCACTAGTAAGATTTAAAATGCTATTTTATTTTTACTGTTAGGACGTGGTTAACTTTCTTTATTAAAACTGATTTACTATACGTCATTAAAGGCACATACATTACTTAAGATTATGATAGCTCATAAATCTTCACAAACAATATTCATAAAGGCTAAAATGCAATAAAACACACATGCTAAAGCTCATTATAAAGCACTTTAATTTTATGTGCTTTATGGTAATATCCCTGAGGACAGACAGCATGGTAATAATTTCACTTTTGAAAGACATATGGTTTATTGCCTGCTTAAAAAACATAGATTTTTTAATAGAGCCCTATGTTCAGTCCCTAAAAAACACTGATGTTTACTACCTAGCTAGCCTCCTAATTTTTTGATTTTTTGTTTTTTGGTACTAGAGATTGAACTCAGGGGAACTCGACCACTGAGCCCGGTCCCCAGCCCTATTTTGTGTTTTATGTAGAGACAGGGTCTCACTGAGTTGCTTAGCACCTTGCCGTTGCTGAGGCTGGCTTTGAACTCGCGATTCTCCTGTCTCAGTGCTGGGATTACAGGCTTGTGCCACTGTGCGTGGCTGCCTCCTGATTTTTGTAACACCTGATTCTATCTGGATATAGTGTGCCTTAGAATTAATTTCAAATCCATACATATGAGTGTTAAAAAATTAGCTACTATTGTAAAACTATAATAATCTGCAGAATTTTCCTATATGCAAAAAAAATTCACAAAATTTAGTGCATTCTTTTGATTATTTATGGAAAAGTACCTACTTAACTATTCTACATAATATGTGAATACAAAAACAAGATAGAAAAACAATATTCTCACTGCATCAAAACCACAAATGCATAACAACCAGATGCAGTACATGGTCCTGGATTGGATGCTGGTTTGGACAAATTTGAAATAAGAAAATGTCAGTATAATTTGGGTAGCAGTATAAAAATTTACTGAAGCAAAATAGTGATCACTGTCTAAATAGGTTTTAAACAGTGTATATAGCTTGGTACCATTGGGGGTAAAAGCATGTGTGTGGTATGTAGGTATGGGCACACACACAAGAAACAATCTGGAAGTATCTGCCCTATGGTATGTATTCACCTTTGGGTCATGAAAATGTAATTTCAAAATTTTAAATGTTTGTGTATTTGCATTTCCTGGGCTTCTCTAATAGTAAGTTATTTTACAAAGCTGCTCACTACACACATGTGTACTTTTAAAAATGAAAAGTAAATATACAAATGCCAGTAAGTTTAAAGTAATTATTAATCATGCTAAATTCTTGAGTGAAATTCCTCAGAGGTAAGATCAGAATCAGGAGGGAAGAATTTTTAAGAATTGAGGAAATTAAAACAACTGCAAAGCAACTAAATCAGTATCACCTCCAAAAAGTTATATTTTGAATTTTTGTTGGAATGCCTGAAGCACCTCTTGACAAAATTACAGGGCTGAATAAGTGCCAGTTAGATGAACACCTCTCACCAAAGATCTTATCCAATCTACAACCTGCATCATTTAACTATATAAGCACATTGTTTTCATTTTGGTACAAATAAAATATGTTTAACTTCATAAAAGATCATTACAATATTGAGACTTGAGAGGGCAGCAAACTCTGGAAAGGTTAAAGAGCTTCCTGGGCCTTGTTTATATTTGGCAAACAGGAAACAGAACATATACACAATAGTCTTGTTAGTGGAGCCAGGACCTGGACAATCTAGAAAGAGGCCTTTTGGATGATAGTGAATTGATCTAAAGTATCCAAATTCATCAGGACCTTTGACCTATGAGAAGGAATTAAGTTGGTGCCAACATCCCCAAAATGCTTTAAAGTCACAGGGAACATTTAACTGAAATGCATAATGGACTAGCTGGACTGAGCTAATTAACATGGTGATAGGGTTTTATTTTAGTAGGTGGGGGTATAGCTCAGTGGTGGAGCACTTGCCCAGCTTGTCTAAGGCACTGGATTCAAGAGCAATCTCAGATATGCTCCTTGGATATGTTCTCTGGAAAAAAGCCACAGAATATCTGGTAGTTTGTTTTGGAGCATCATAATCTTCACTCATTGGGTACCCTGCCTGAATTTACCAGGTCCTTTCTACCCACCTGCCATTCAGACAGAGCATTTCAGACCACTTGGGACCCCCCCCATAAAACAACAAAACATCATTTTGGTGTGAAATCTTTCCTCTGTAAGGCAGAAGATAACTCTTTGAACAAATATTTAGGTTAAATAGCCTTTTGTACTTTAGGTTTAAGACTTCTTAGGTTTTCAAGGTTAAGCACCATTTAATGTGGCCTAGCTAGGAATATGTAGAAAAAAGTAAGAGATGTAAGACATCCTATACTGTTAAGTGTGTTAAGACATACTGTTCTCGCTGAATTTGATACTCTAGATGATCTAGTCTATAATGTGCCAGAATTATATTCTAAGATACTTGGCAGAAATGCCAGTCTTTTATTTCCCTTCAATAGTAGAATTTTGTAATTCAATTTTATAAATAAGAGCTATTACATAACTGTAACCTACTTTTCAAAAAATCTAAGATGAACAAATTTTTATACCATTGATCATCTGTGTACTATGCACATACCTTCATAAATCTCTAACAGATTACTTTTGCATCTCCTAAAAACTTAGCTTTGAATTGTAGCAGAAATAAAGAAAACACATGCTCAGCAGACTACCTGCAGATAATAAACTACTTGCAACATACCTGGGACTACTTGGGTTATGAAATTCATCCGTCCCACAGCTGGCCTCATTGAGCCCAGGGCAGGAGTTATGCACAGCATAGACAGACATGCTAGGATGTTCAATGAGAAGGTTTTCCATAGGACTTGTTTCCACCTTGATAGTGGTTAATCCACCTGCAGTAAAACATGGGGGAGGGGTGATAAACCAGCTCTCCTCCATTGGACAGGACTCAAACTGGAGGAAACAGGAATCACTTGTATCAGCCAAACACTCGAGAGATGCAGGTAAACAGGAAAAGACTGAAGGGTGCTCTGTAGGTGACTCTTCACTGATGTCTTCTTCTTCCTCTTCCTCTGCTGAGAAACCAGTGCAAGTGTCTAGACAGCAGTCCACATTGCAGTTCACAGCCATGGAAGGATGATTATCACATTGAGCAATCATGGTGGAGCCACCCATCGAGTCCATAGCACAGAAAAAGGAGAGACAGCACTGTTAGCTGATGCTCACATTCCTCCCTTGATTTAGTTCAGAAACAAAACCATTTATATTTATTCATAATGATTATAAAATAATTTTCAAGTACTATGTGTATGTTGGGAGGTGGGGGAATATTACACTAGCCGTGCAGGAATGGCTTTAGGACTGTTTCTATTCCACTGAATAAACATATAATGAGCCATAAAGGGTTACTAGCTTGTCTAATATGATGTTTTCCTATTAAAGGGCCTCTGATTGGATCAGGCTGTACAAGTTACAAAACTGGAAAGCTTGACATCAATTAATTTTACTGACTTATAATGTAGCCCAAACTATTTGCTGAGTTGTTGTGTTTTTTTTAGACAAATGTTTGTTTACTCACTTTTAAGTCTTAAAAACTATCAGTTACTGGTTCACTTATGCAAAAATGACATGTGAGAGTTTCTACTTTTACTGTGAAGATTTACCCTTGAGTACACCTTACCAATGAAATCAACAAGAATCCATTCATCATCTTCTTTCTCGCTAAATTCTGGTTCTTGGTTGGAAGAAGTATTGACTTCACCCACAAACATTTTATTCAGCCTCTGGAACATTATTAAGGCAAGATTGAAACTTTGGCTGGGTGTCTTTATAGCTGAGATTTCAAAATCCTATCTTCAGTTAGTTCAACACCACAGACAGGAGATTAAAGTGCAGGGTGCTTATTCAACTTAGGTGAGAAGCAAGAAGAGTCATCATCCCTAAAATAAAACAGGGGGAGGTTATTTCAAATCAGCATATATTTACATGTGTACATTTTACAAGTGCACACACACCCTCAGAAGAAAGCACACTTTAGCCTACATTCTACAGTTATTCTCTTCCTGCAGGAGCCAAACCTGAGATATACATCTCTTATTTATGAAACATCATGAATCAAGTTCACAAATGCAACCTATACATATCTTAAAATGCAAAATAAAGAGGAAGGAGTTGTTTTTCTCACACCCGTGCTTTTATAAGGGATGGATTTGAGAAATATATTTCAAACTATATATTCAAACTATATATGCTCTTGCCAAGCATGCATGAGGCCGTGGGTTAAACCCCCAGCACTGCCAAAACACACACAACTTTTATTTCAAACAGTAGTACCTTTCTGATATAAGCAAAAACTACATATGGTCTTATTATATGAGGCTCCAATGCTCAGAAGTCTTCCAGTGAACACAGCAACTGCTCCTGATGACCACCATTGTGCTAGGCCCCAGTCTTCTGCTGGCGCTGTTTCCCTTCCATTCTGCACTTCTTGTCTATGACTTTAAGCATACCTGACTACATTTAAAATCTACAAGCATTGCACACTTTGGCCTCTAAGAAAATTCCTATATCTGGCATGGAGAAATTTGCACTGTAGAGAGCTGAGCTGGGCAGCAAGTGGAGCTGAAGACACCATTCCCTATGGAGCAGCTCAGCAGGGGCTTCAAACCCACAGTGCTTACTCACTATAAGACTTAAGAAGCAGCCGGGCGCGGTGGCGCAAGCCTGTAATCCCAGCACTTAGGGAGGCTGAGACAGGAGAATTGCGAGTTCAAAGCCAGCCTCAGCCACAGTGAGGCACTAAGCAACTCAGTGAGACCCTGTCTCTACATAAAACACAAAATAGGGCTGGGGATGTAGCTCAGTGGTCGAGTGCCCCTGAGTTCAATCTCCAGTACCAAAAAAAAAAAAAAAAAAAGACTTAAGAAGCTATGTGACTTCAGTTGTTGAGTTCCCACCTTAGAGAGTTCTAGTGAGTTCCAAATGAGGAAATCCAGTTTTCTTGATCTTATCAGAGTTCCAGATTTATTTATCCATTTTTACCTGGTACTAGATAGCATATCCAACTGCTCAAATATCAAAAAGAATTTTTAACTCCCCCCACCATTTATTCCTTTGTCACCTTCTCAGTAAAGCTGCAGTAGCCCAGCAGTCATTGAGGCAGAGCCAAGCAGTTACCCTTCACTCCTTTTGCTGCCTCCTGCCCATCCAGCTCTCATCCAAACTACCAGCAAGCCCTGTGAATTCTGGCTGCACAGGTAGGTCAAATCTACCTACTGCCCTTCATCACTCTCACCCTAGTTGAAGCCAACTTGTCTCCCCAGGACTTTGCCAAAATCATCTTCTAAACAGTCACCCTGATCTTACTTTTGTTAACTGGATTAATGCAGGCAATATGCCTAGCACACATGTACTTGGCCCAAAGTTCTTTGTCTAGGTCAACTATTATTCTACAAATATTTACTGGGCACCTATTAAGCATGAGGCATATACTGAGCACAGGGGAGATGGCAGTGAACAAGGCCTTCCCACAGCAGGTGACCCAACATGGTGGGATGAAGCCATGCAGGAAGAATACTGGACAGTCCTCAGATCTTCTTGGGTGTACCCCTATGTAAATGGCTTTAACCTTCAGTGGCAGACAAGACTAGGAAGGGAGGGAGGATGATAAGGAACACTATAGAAGCCTGTAGACGAGTGAGAATGTGGCTCAAGATCCAGATGGAAGGTGATGAGAGCAGGCTGGGGACTAAGCAGGAATGAGATCCAGCAAGGCTTTGTAAGGCAGAAGTTAAGAGGGGTGGAGGGAGACAGGAAGACTGGGTTTCTGACTTGGCCAACTAAGGGATGGTAGCACATTTAGGGAGAATGGTATTGCAGAAAGAACAGGTTGGGCGTTGTGGACATGCTACATTTGGGGAGTCTGTATGATAATGCATCTGGAGATGTCTAGTAGGCAGCTGACTATGAGACACTGGAATTCAGGAGTATGGTCTTAGCTGGGGGAACAGATCTGAGACTTTTCAACACAAAGGGGGTTACAGAAACCGGAGAATGGATGGGATTACCCAGGGATGGTGAAAAGAACCTCACTAATCAATTTTTATTGCAAGAATCAGCTTTGAATAACTTCAGAATCTTCACATTTCACTGTGAAAATGATTATCTTCAGCTATGAAAGTAGTTGAGAGATGTAGTTGATGAGACTCTTGCTGGGTTTAATTCCTTGTGTATAAATGAGACTGCTCCAATTATTTGGCACACAACTACAAGGGTAAAATATTTCAAATAAATGACATTAGGACACTTTGTGGTCACAATTCATCATCCTTAGCCATTAATTAAAAGTGGGTAAACAGGAAGTACTACTTGCACAACCAGTCTTCCTGAAACCTTCTGGAAAGCAACATGGTCAAATCATGAAAGCTGGAGCTCTAGCATGAGAACTTAAATTCAGCTGTATGGCCCATGTGAGACATTAAAAGTGTGTTTTGGGGGCTGGGGTTGTAGCTCAGTGGTAGAGCTCTTGCCTAGCACATGTGAGGCACTGGGTTCGATCCTCAGTACCACATAAAGATAAATAAAATAAAGGTATTGTGTCCATCTAAAATTTTGCATTTTAAGTGGGCTGTGTAGTTTGCATGACCTACTGTGGTATGATATGTCCCCCAAAATGAGCCATTCCAAGTTCTGATATAAATGGATATTTTTGAGCATGTATGATAGGAGGAAAAAAGACATTTTCTAATAATGCTTGAGAGCACAATACTAGATTCTGAGTCTGTATCAGCTAAGTAGCTGGAGCTGCTGGGTAACTAGGGGTGCATTCCATAGGGACCCTTGCTAGAACTGGATGAGTGCCTTGTGCCCCACTTGTGATGCTGCCTGAGGGCAAGGTACTGGGGTTCAGGCCAGAAGAATGGTAAATGCAGGGCAGAAAATGGAAAATGCTGCCGGGGTAGCTGCTGAGTTCCTCATTACAAAATGCCCCTCTGGCTATACCTCCAAACCCACAGAGTGGAAACTGGCTTGTGCCTGGAACACGTGCAGCTCTGGCAGAGGAGCTCCTAAGCAGCAGCACAGGCCAGGGCTTTTTTTTAATGCCTCCAGCTGTCCCATGTCTCTTCAAGGACAACCAAACAGATGTGGACAGAGTGCAGAAGCCTTATCAAGTGAGGGAGGGAAAAGCTCACCCTTCACTTCTCCTGAGTCACTGCTGGTATTTACTTGACATACACCTGCTGGGTCCCATTTGGAAGGACACAAAATGGAGTTCTGGGAGAAGAGTAGGAGCACTAGCCTGGGTACCAGCCAAAGCTCTGGCTCTAACACAGGTGGCTGGAATTGTACAATTTGGCCCTTCTGAGTCTTAGCATCATTGTTGGAAAAATGGGCAGACATTCCCTAAAGGAAATCCCCACAAACTTCCAGCTCAGTGAAGAAGTGAGGCTGGCCTATGCAAAGTGAAGCTCCTTCAGCCCTGCATTCTGTGGGTGTCACAAAGGACAAGGAGCTTCTGGAGAGACCTTCATACACTAAAACTGTCCAGTGAAGCAGCCACCAGGCACATAAGGTGAACAAATATGTGACATGTGACTAGTGCAGTTGAGGCACTGAATTTTTCATTTAAATCCAATTAAATTTAAAACTTGATAATAGAGTCAAATTTTGGAAAACTTTCAGGTGTGTCTGGAACAATTAGGGTGTGTGAATCTGCTTTTTCTTTTCTTTTTTTTTAATATTTTTTTAGTTGCCAATGGATCTTTATTTTCTTTATTTTTATGTGGTGCTGAGAATCGAACCCAGTGCCTCACACATGCAAGGCAAGTGCTCTACCACTGAGCCACAAGCCCAGCCCCTGAATCTGCTTTTTCAACTGTAATCTTCAGATACCTAAATACAGATCAAGTATTTCCAATGAGAATTTTGTATCTGAATTGGTATGTTTTGTATAAAGTATACACAGCAATACATTTGAAAGAATCAAAGTAAAACAGCTCCTTAATGATTTTTACCTTGATTACCTGTCAAAATAATAAATGTTGGACATTCTAGGTTAAATACACTATTGATAAAATTAATTTCATGTTTTTCTTCTTTCAACATGGCTACTAAAAAGTTTAAAATACACATGGTTCATGTTGTCATTTCTGTTGAACAGTGGTGTTTCAGGAAAATCTCCTTAAAATCTTTTTTTTAAAAAATATTTGTTTTAGTTATAGATGGACACAAATATCTTTATTTATTTTTATGTGGTGCTGAGGACCGAACCCAGTGCCTCACGCATGCAAAGCAAGCGCTCTACCACTGAGCTACAATCCCAGCCCTCCTTAAAATCTTAAGGGTCTATCTTCCCACGGATGACCTAGAGACTGTCCCTGCATAGACACTGCTCCTCTTGGCCTTGGCTCCTACACAGGGGTGGAGGCTCTCAGTGGGTGCTGGTCCTACTTGGAGCTAATAAAGCAAAGCAGGGCTTTAGACTTTTCTCCAACCCCCCAGCCACTGACTATTTGATATTCACAACTCTAGGACAATGATAAAACTAAAATGAAAGTTCCAGAAGACCGTGAGTCCTAGAAGACACATTTATAACTCTAGAATTTAGCAAAGAGGTAGGTGTAGAGAACGCAACACTGCTTTTCTTTGAGGCACCTGCAATCTCTAAGCTGGAAGCAGCCTCAGCCCAGCAGGACCTCAGTGGAGAAAAGAAAGTGTCCAGGCAGGGCCTGGTGGTGCAAGCCTGTCATCCCAGCACTTTGGGAGGCTGAGAATCGCCAGTTCAAAGCCAGTCTCAGCAATGGCGAGGCGCTAAGCAACTCAGTGAGACCCTGTCTCTACATAAAACACAAAATAGGGCTGGGGATGTGGCTCAGTGGTCGAGTACCCCTGAGTTCAATCCCCGGTACAAAAAAAAAAAAAGTGTCCCGGCACAAACATTTGGAGAAGGCTGCTCTGTCAGGGTCCTGCCTGGCTCAAAATACTTCCACCCTTCCCTTTAAAAAATTAATTATATTTTTTCATTATAAAATAAGTAAAGCCACATTAGAAAGTTGAGAAAGCAAATAAGTTATTATTCCATTCTCTTTTGCAATTATTGTTAGCATGTTGGTGTATTCTAATTTTTTTCTTCTACAAGGTTTCTTTTTATCATAGTTGTAGCCTAGTGAATGCACAATTTTGTATCTTGCTTTGTTACTTAACATTTTATCATCAGTGTTCATATTATCACATGAGTAGAAAAGCTCTGTGGGTAGCTGAGTTTAATACTTATGAATAAGAGCATTCTAGTTTGAGAATTTAGAATCCAGTTGCTCATTTGGAAGGTCTTGTGAATATAACTTATCTTCTCATTTTTGAGACAGGTAACACACAAGAGGTATTGTGTGGTACCTAAGGTGGACTCCAGAGGTAGCCTGCTCCCTTAGAAATTTTGGCTCTGTGCTGCAACCCATGTGAATTCAGGATATTTAGTAACTTCTTAGTGCTCCAGTTCTCTTATCCTTAACATAAGGATGACAGTTATATTACCTACTTCTTAGTGCCAATGGGAGGATTAGATGTGTGAAGACTTGTGCCTGACACATAGCAGGCATTTTTAACTATTAACTACAAGTTCATTCCAAGCCAGCTGTGCAAATGTGAGCATCTTTAGGTCTGCTTTATCTGTAAAGTGTCTATATAATAATTAGAGCTACAATTTGTAAAATATTTATGTGACCAGGACTTGAGGTACTTGTCTCATTTTACTGATGAGGTAATTGAAGCTCAGAAATTAATTGCTCAAAAGCAACAGAGCCAGTCACAGGTGGAGCCAACATTACAGCAGGAGTCCCTTTGATTTCAATCCCCTTCTTTTTCTCTGCACATGATCTTTCAGGCTCGTCCTAGCCACAACTCTGTTCTTGAAATCACAGAATAGCCAGGTCTCAGTTGATTTTGGCTGCCAGTAGGCGGCACCAAAAAAGCAACATTTTTAAACTTAAAAATCAAAACAAAAAACCACCACAACTTTGATGAGTGCAGCTGTGGCTCCTTGACAGTTTCAAAATAGCAGGTGGTTAAGCACACCTTCATTGAAAAGCAGCCTCAAAAGTATTCTACCACTAGTTTGGAAAAATTAAGATGTTGATTCAATTTAAAAAAAAACAACAACACAACTTGAACTGCAGAAAAAAACAAGCCAAGAAAGTTGTCTTTACTTGTTCCACATCTACTCAGTCTGTTCACCTAGTTTACACTGGAGGTTATTGCCCTATGGATCCAACTGCTATCTTCCCTCAAAGCTGAGCAGTGGGCAAAGGCAGCAGCGGGATGTAATTCATAGTCTGTTAACCCTGAATTCTGGAAGTGGAGCCATGCCTAAGAGAAATATACAAGGAAACAGAAAAGAACAAAAGGTAGGAAGAGAAAACAAAAGAGACCTTGGTCACAGAAATTACGTCCTGGTTTCAGGCAGGGGCCTTTGAAAATTATGCTACCAGTTCAGAATTACAGTGGTTGCAACCTAAAAATCAAAAGCTTTCCAATACTTTTTCCACCTACAAATGAAAAACGTATTTCAGTTATCAAGCAAGTGATTTCAGCATCTTGGGGACGGTCATTATGACCTGTTTAATGACCCAAGGGTCATACCCTCCCCTTTTTTCCTCAAAACTACTTTGCATTCAGAAAAGACTCTTAGGGAGGGACACTCAAGTCCTTAGAAGCTACAGATGGAAAGGGGCTCCTCTTTAATCTACTCTAAACTGGAATTAACATACTGAACAGATGTGCTTAGAAAATACGATCAAAACCTAAAATTCCCATGTCAAATTCATCTGCAACTTTGAAAGAGTAAACATCATTTTCTTTTAATGGGTTGTGTGGCCGTTCAATTACTTAATTTCTCGGTGCCTTGGGTCTCCTTTCTATAAATAAGACGAGCCTGCTTCAGAGGGTTATTGTGAGGACCATCTGAGATAATGTATTTAAGTCCTCAGCTTAGTATATGACACATTCTAAGCACTAGTGATCAAAATGACTAGGGTTTAAATCAAGGGGAAGAAAAGCCTTCTTTCTACAGGTGCAACCTCAAACTGTGATGTGTACGATCAGGTGGGGTCTTGGAACAGGCCACCGACGGGCGGACACTCAGGCGGGGGCGGGTCCCGGGTAACGGAGCAGGTTTCCTGGTGCTGTGCTACGGTGCGCGACCTTTTGCTGGGAGGGCAAGCAGAGCGCCCCAGGAGCGCAGGGCGGGGAAGCGGCAAAACGCAGGGCCGCGAGTCCAAACGCCGCTGCTTCAGAGCCACGCGTCCCGGGCGGCGGCCGTTCCTCTGGAGCCCCGACGCCGAGTCCCGAGCGGGCAACCCCATCCAACCGCCGAGCGCCGGAGGAGGAGGAGTGGAAGAGGGTGAGGAGGAGGAGGAGAAAGAGGGGGAGGTCCTGTCGCGGCCAGAAAAACAGGCCACGCTCGGGGGAGGAGGCAGAAACCGAACACCCAACCGCCGCCCAGCGCCGGGGCTCGGTCCGGCCCGTGTCCGCGCCGCCGCCTGGGTCCGCACGCCGGGCGGCGGGGGCCGGCTGAGTGCCAGCCAGGGGTGGGCGGCGGCAAGCGGGGGAGCGAGAACCGGCGCCCCCCGAGGGCAGGGCGCGCGGGCAGACCCTCGGGGCTCAGAACGCCGCCGGCAACGCCGCGGTCCGGGACCCCGGCCCCGCCCGCACTTACGTGGGCCCGAGCTGCAGCGGGGATGCGGCGCCGAAGCACCGTGGGCTCGGCGGGGCGGGCGCGCGGCGGGGGCTGCTGAGGTAGCTGCGGCGGGGCCGGGCTGCGCCTCGCTCGGGTTCGGGACGGCGGGCGCGGGGTCGGCTCCAGCCCTCCTGTTGCTGCCCTGGCCACCGCCGGCCGTCCAAGTCCTTTTGTTGTTGTGCAGCGCTCGGAACAGCTGATCGGCCGCTCCGCCCGCCGTCGGGCCCGGCCGCCCCGCCCCGGGGCCGCGCCAGGCTCGGCCCCACCAATCGGCTGCGCGGGAGCCCCGGGGCCGCCCTGCGAGAGGTTGTCACCAACGCACGTGACCTGGCGCCGAGCCGGCAGTGCTTTTGACTCAGGAACAAGCCCGGGCAACAAAGCCGAGAGTTTAGCGTGCAGACCCGGGCGAGCGGGAGGGCAAGCAGGATGTAGGGCTGGGAGCCCCGCACTGGAGCTGCTGGGAAGGAGAGCAGGAGGGAGTACGAGGGACACGGGAAGAGCCGGGGCTTACGAGTTCTTGGGGGCACTAGGAACATGGGACATTTTTATCCTGTAAGAGGACAATTTATTTGGCCGAGGGTAAGGAAGACTAAAGACCCCAAGACCCCATTCTGTCCCATGTAGGGCAAGCCTATAGACACCGTGCCCAAGGCAAGCCCGCTTCTGGGCCTTCCTGGTAAGGAAGGTCTAGGCCGGATAGAGAGGGTGCGCACAAAGTTTTTAAGACAGGGAGCCGGGCCCCACCTGCTGTGTTAACACACTGGGAGCTGACTGAACTTGCCCCTAGGATCCTGCCTTTGGACAGAGCAGAAGCCAGGCAAACATGCCATCAGGCTTGGGCTGATGGCAGAGGACAAGAGCCACAAGGGCCCTCTGCTCCAGCAGAAAAGAACACTGCGTGAAGAAGTTAGGAGAGCTGCTTCTTCCCTAGGTTGTGCAGCTAAGCTCTCATGTGACCCAAGGAGGTTATGGCCACTCTTCTGCTCACATACCTGCAAACTGTGCATATTCACACCGTACTGTGCAGCCTACCTACTCTCCAGACTATAGTGAGGAGAAACTGAGACAGTGACTTAAAAATACTTTGCAAACCAAAGCTCTCTACACATATAGGTAGATTAATTGTCTGGCAAAGGAATCATGTTGATGCCTATCAGTTCTCTAGATTCTGCTTGAACAGAGATGTAGACCACTGACCCAAGTGAAATGTATAGCAACCCTTTAAAAGTCTATCTATCATCCATTACAGTATCTGAAAGATTTTCACATTCTGACCCTCACAAGGATCCTGTGGTCAGTCCATTTCCAATAATACTGGTTTTAAAGAGTACAAATTAAAGTCCAGGGAATTGTCTGACAGGAGTAATGATTAAAATATGATGGTCATCTGATATTACAAGTTACAAGACTGTAGTTTGTGGAATGGATTCTCTCTCAATTGAATGTGGACTAAGTTTTAGATTTTGGCAAATCAGGTTCATTCTAATATTTTTTCTTAAATTCATTACTATGTTAGGAGTCTCCTTAGGAGTCCATGAAGAAACCAAAGTATGATAACAATGATAAGGGTCTAATTTTTTTTAATGCTGGGGATTGAATTCAGGGGCACTTTACTACTGAACTACATCCCCAGTCCTTCTTATTTTTTTATTTTGAGACAGGGCTTTGCTAAATTGCTGAGGCTGACCTTGAATTTGCTATCCTCCTGCTTCAGTCTCCTGAGTTACTAGGCTTATAGGCATGCACCATGTACCCAGCAGGGGTGGAATTTTTTAAGTCAAAAAGTCCTATCTTCTTCCATGTTGATAAGTTTTATTACATTTAAAGACAACATGTGAAAGCATACTAATACCTTGATATGATAGAGAAAACAATGTGAGGTAGATGATGTTCCCAAAGATGACCACACAATCTCTCCTTTGCCACAAAGTAGAATAGTTTTCCTCCCTTTGAAGCTGCGCTGTCCTCGCAACTGCTTTGACTAATAGCATGTGGTAGAAATAATGTTTTGGTACTTCTATGCCTGGACATTAAGAAAAAATGACTGCTTCTGCTTTGTATTTTAGGGGAAGCCAGCCACCATGGAAGAAGGCACCATCATGCCGTGAAGAAGCCCAAGTTAATTATGTGGAGAGGCCATATAGTAAGAGATAGATGTCTGACCAGCTCCTAGCTGTCCATCCATCTCAGCCGAGGTACCATACATGAGTGAAGAAGCCCTCCAGGAAGGTCAGACTCAGCAGAAACCACATGAAACAAGTGGAGGTAAGGCATCCCCACTGAGCCCTGCCAAAATGTCAGATATTGAGTAAACATTATTATTGTCTTAAAGCACTAAATGTTGGAGGATTTTAAAATTTTGTTTTGTTTGTTGCTTGTGGTGCGAGGGATTGAACTCAGGGCCTCATGCATGCTAGGCAAGAACTATGCTAGTGAGCTAGATCACCAGCTCTTAGAGTAATTTTCAAAACAGTAATAGATAACCTAGACCACAAAGCTAAAATATTAGAAAGGCCCATCACAGATCTTCCATTTCTAAACTCTACACAGTACATTTTTGTGATTTTAAAAAACAATGTATTGGGTAGAGAGTGTACCTCTGAGTTGAATCTCCTGCCTGGTATGCGTGAGAGGCCCTGGGTTCGATCCCCAGTGATCCCCAGTGATCCCCAGCACAGCAGAGAAAAAAATCTTATCTTAGGATTCATTTGCTTTCTGCTTACTCTCTTGCTGATTTATAATCTTGCCACCTGGTACTTGTTTATCCCAGTGATGTACCAAGGGATAGGTGTGGGGGCAGGGTGAGGGGTGGAGGGGTAGGAGGAGTAGGAGGGTAGCTTAGGAGACGTCTGCCCTGTGAGAGAGGAGTACTTTATCATTGACATTGTTTGGAACTATTGGGGCATGATGATATTAAAAAGCAGGCTAACTTTTAGTCAGTTTTATTATTATTATTTTTAATTATTAATGGATCTTTATTTATATACGGTGCTGAGAATCAAACTCAGTGCCTCACACATGCTAGGCAAGTGCTCTACCACTGAGCTACAACCCCAGCCCTGTTTTTAAATTCTTTACAGACAAAAAATAAAATAAATCACTTCACTGCCCATTGCCTGCACCTAGGGTGAATCCTTCTTCCTGCCTCCCTCCATGGTAGGCTACTCATTTACATACACACATGCAGTGAGACTCAGGAGTAATGTCATCTCCACAGCAGAGAGCTCAGTGAACACAACCAAATTGTCAGATCAGAGGACAGCAAACCAGCCTCTCATCTGTTGGCTGACAAAGACCCAGCCAGTTCCCTGCCTGAGCAGATCCAGTCATCTAACCATCCTTTAATTCATAGGATAATACTTGGAGTGTTGCTATAGTACCCAGTTCCAGGCTGACCCCCTGCTGTGGGGTGCCCCTTTCCCCATCTGTCAGAGTACCCTCATCTGTTTTCCTTGGAGTTCAATACACTCCCTTATCTACCCGAACAAAAGGGATTCAATCTCAAGTTTTGTTGGAAGGATCACAGGGCAGGACCACATTTATGCCAACATCCAGATACAATGCAACCAATGCTCCTGCCTCCTGCATACGAAGGCAGGCTGTGACCATCATCTTGCCAGTTGCACTCAGGCTGCTAAAGACTGTTGTTTCCCACCATGCCACAGGAGAACCCCATAGGAGATGACCTTGTGACACAAAGCAACATGTTATCTAGTCTGTGCTGTGGAAAATCCTAGAGTGAAGTCCACTTAGGTCGTTTTCAATCTATCCATCAACAAATCAAATCTACTCGGCTTCAACTATGTATTCGGCATGTTGCCAAGTGTCTGAAAAGGACAGTAAAAACATTTTTATTCATTTATTTTTAGTACAAGCGATTGAACCCAGGGGCACTTACCTACTAAATCACATTTCCAGACTTTTAAATATTTTATTTAGAAACGGGGTGTCTCTGAGTTGCTTAGGACCTTGCTGAGTTGCTGGGGCTGGCTTTGAACTTGCAATCCTCCTGCCTCAGCCTCCTAAGCCGCTGGGATTACAGGCATGTGCCACTGTACCTGGCTAGAAAAAAACATTTAAAAAAATTGCATTCTAGGGCTAGGGTTGTAGCTCAGTGGTAGAGCACTTGCCTAGCATGTGTGAGGTACTGGGTTCGATCCTCAGCACCACATAAACATAAATGAATAAAGGTATTGTGTTCATCTACAACTAAAAATATCTTTTAAAAAATTGCATTAAGTCACTTAGAATTCCAGAGAAATATATTGTCCTAAGAGAAAGGGGAAAAAAAGAGTCTCTCTGGACCAGAAAGCATGAAAGAGAAGGAAGAAATAGATTCAGTAAGCTCCACTTTTTGGAAAAAAACCAGAAAACAGAAATCTAACTGGGCTGCCAGTTTCCTCAGAAAGAAGTCAGTAATTATTCCAGGGTTATAAGTGTAACAGGTATTCATGATCCTGCAATATTTGTGACTTCTGTGTATTAGTTTTTCAGTTTTTGTTTTGTTTTGTTTTTTTGGTGCTGGTGCCTTGTACATGTTAACCATGCACAATGTTACTGAGCTGAAACCCCAGTCTCATTAGGCTTTTTTTTTTTTTAACCCTATTTCCACATGGTGATTAGAAATAAAGCCTTTAAAATACAAAGGACCTGTGTGCTGGCAGAGACACCACAAGGGAGCAGGAGGTGGCCCCACCTCATTCAGCAGCCAGCACTGGGGAGAAGAGCCCTTGAGAACTGTGGGGGCATATGCTGGATTGTGGCTGGTCAATGTCAGTCCCCTAGGCCTGTGGTGCTTTCTCCAGTTTCTGTAAAGTCTTAAATTTAAAAGCTTTTTGGTTTTTGGATGAATGCATAGTTAAGAAGTAAATTATTTAGAATTATATTAAAACTTATCCTTATAGAAGAACAGAAGGCAAGGTCATCCCTGAGTGGATATATGCCATATGGTGTCCCTCCACACACCTTCCCAGTTCCAGGGAGCCTTAAAGGGACCCACTGTGTGGGGTAGACCCCCTGGGAGCTGAGGCAGTTGTTGGGGATTAACTAAAGTGTGTGAGCAAAGGTCTTTTCTAACTCCTGCTGCCAAGTCTACTTCTACACTCTCACTAATGCTTCTGGACCTCTGCCCAACAGGCTGCGTGGGCCAGAGGTAGCCCAGGGTGGGGTCTGTAACCATAAATTGCTCTGTTATGGGGACAGCTTGAGCACAAGTGTTTCTCTGCCCATCTACAAAGGATGACGCAGACAATATGATCGCTGCTCACATAAGCTCCACACTGCTTCAGTAATCTACCTGTTTAAGAAAAGTTCTTTATTGGGTTATCCTTTTTTGCTTGAACTACCACCTTCAGTATCCATTACATTCTGCAAGATTAATTTGTGTTCTTAAATGTCCAGGTTTTTCATGGTCTTGGCATTGCCAGGCCTAAACATTTTGATAAGCTGAGGTAGGGTTTTAGATTTCTATTCCTTTGGGACCTCTTCTGCCTTACTCCTCTTTTATAGGGGTAATCATTTCTTTCCCTTTGTAGCTCAGATAAAGTGTGTAGTCCCATAAAGGCTGAATATCATCCACTCATTCATTCAGGCCAAAAAGTGCTTATTGTGTTCACAGCATTCATTCATTCACTCATTCATTCAACAATTACTTAATGAGCACTTACTGTATGCCACATACCAGAGATAGAGCAGCGAACAAAAGACTGTCTTGGCTCTCAAGAACCTTCCATCTAGCAGAGAAGTTACAGTAATCAAGTAAATATATAATATAATGGGTGCTGTGAAGAAAAGCAAAGTTGGGTAAAGATCTAGAGAAGTTGATGGAGGGGTGCAGGTAGGATAGTCAGGCTAAACAGCAAGAACTGAAGGGCATGAGGGGAAGAGTGGTCCAGGCAGCAGGTAGCAATTGCAACAGCCTGAGGCAGGAGAGTCCTTGATGTGCTCAAGGGAGAGCACTGTGCTAGCACTCACACTGTAACTAAGAATTTGGCAGGATCTGGTATCTGTTGTTACCTGACCAGATCCATTGGTCTGCAGACTGAAGAGTACTGGCCATAGAACTTTAAATTCCTTTGCAATCTTTTGGGTTTTTGCAACACTTCACCAAAAGGCACATAGATCCCTGAAAAGTAACTCTTTGTGTTTTATTATTATAACATGGAACTGCATTTCAGAGTGCTGAAAACAGGTTTCACAGAATGGGCTTCAGGGAATCAGTCCTGCTTCAGGCAGGGAAAGCAGAAGTACTTTTTTTTTTTTTTTTTTTTTTTTTGGTACTGGGGATTGAACTCAGGGGCACTCGACCACTGAGCCACATCCCCAGCCCTATTTTGTGTTTTATGTAGAGACAGGGTCTCACTGAGTTGCTTAGCACCTCGCTTTTGCTGAGGTTGGCTTTGAATTCGCGATTCTCCTGTCTCAGCCTCCCAAAGTGCTAGGATTACAAGCGTGAGCCACCGCACCCGGCTAGCAGAAGTACACCTGGCAAGGAAGGAAGAAAGAACAGGTAACGATGGAGTCCCTATTCTGGAATGGGGGCAGGAACTTATCTTCTGAGTGCCTCTATGTCTTCACCTGTAAAAGAGGGAAAATAAAACCAACTCAGAGACAATCAAAGCAGAAAAGTGCCTGACATATGCAGGTGTTCAATAAGTATGTTCCCACCAGCACATAGACCCTTCTTGTTTTAAGGATTTTTATGTCTTATCCTCGTGTGGATAAGTTTACATCTTTAATAGCATTTGAGAACTTGAGGTCCCCCCAAACCCAACAGTAAACAGCAAAATATCCTTAACTTCTTTCCTATGTTTGTAAGCAATCCATGCTTGGATTTGTGCATACCTGACCCATATTATGTATTATCTGAATGTTTAAAACCATAGTTTGGAAAATAAGCCACTCCCTAACACACTGATACACCTGAATTACTTTACCTGTCCAAACACAAATGTAATCGAAACCAGTCAGTCCCTGAAAATAAACTCGGCTAGTATCCATATTGTCCATAACTCATAATAGAATTTAAAGTGAGAAGCAGCTGAATGTAATGGTAAAGAGCAGTAGTTCTGGAATCAGGCCTTAGTGTAATTGTATGACTTTGGGCTTGACCTCATTTAACCTTAGTTTCCTGATTCATAAATGGGGATGATAAAAATCTCTTTTTGGTAGTTCTGAGGATCAACTGAGATGATGCACATTAAAGTATCTGATAGAGTGCTTGGCACTATTGTAAGAGCTTATTAAAATTCATAAGTGTAACCTGAGTATGCTGAGTTCTCTGACCTTTGGGCAAGTGCTAGGTATCAAAGAAGGTCTTTCCAGAAGGTGAGTTTTGAGCCAAGCTCTGAATGACATAAGGAGCCAGAGAGCTTTGTGAAACCCTAAGCAGCACCTAATAGTAGAGCCAGAAGGAACAGTGAGTGGCAGCCCCATCCACCCACCCACAGGGGTACATAGAGGACAGGATTGTGGTTGGAGAACAGCAAGGGAAGGGGACCATGGAAGGAGACCAGCTCAGAGAAGTAGGCAGGGCTCAACCTGTAAACCAGATTGAGAAGTCTAGACTGCATTCAAAATGAGATGGGAAATGAGAGGTTCAGTATTTTCAAAAGAATCAGCTGGGCCACTGAGTAGAAAACAGCCTATAGGGGAGCAGGGCTGTGGGCAGGGAAATGAGATGTAGTAATTCAGGGAAGGGAAGGAGCAGTTTGGAGCAGGAGCTGGACGGCAGTAGTAGAGGTGGGGATTAACGGTTGAAATGGGCATTTATGAGCCAGGCATGATGGTGCACACCTATAATCCCAGCTACTTGGGAGGGTGAGGCAGTAAGATCATAAATTTGAGGCCAGCCCAAGCAATATAGCAAAACTCTGTCTCAAAATTATTTATTTTTTATTTTTGGTACTGAGGATTGAACTCAGGGTACTCAACCACTAAGCCACATCCCCAGCCCTATTTTGTGTTTCATGTAGGAGACAGGGTCTCACTGAGTTGCTTAGTGCCTCGCTGTTGCTGAGGCTGGCTTTGAAGTCACAATTCTCCTGTCTTAGCTTCCTAAAGTGCTGGACTTACAGGTGTGCGCCACTGCGCCCAGCTCACAATTATTTAAAAAAAAAAAAAAAAAAAAGGATGGAGGATGTAGCTCAGTAGTACAGTGTCCCTGGGCTCAAACCCTCAGTACCACAGAAATAAATAAATAAATAAATAAGAAATGAAGGTTTATTTTGAAAGTAGAGACAATAAAGCTGTTTAGTGAATATGATAAGCAAGTATGAGAGATAAGCAAGGGTGATGCCTGGGTTTCTGACCACCCTGGATGAATGATAATGCAAAGCAAAATCACATAAAGGGAATGGGGAGAAACAGGAGAGGATCTTGGGGAATGTGTTGAATTTGAAATGCTCTTTAGATATCCAGGTGGGCATGTCTGGGACAGCTGAATATTTGGGTCTGGGTTTAAAGGGAGTGGGAGAGTATTCCCAACTGAGGCAAATGTGCAACTTGCCAGTTTTCTTATAGTATTCAAAGGCATAGAACTGGGAGGAATGAGCTGGAAAGAGATTATGGACAGAGAAGAGGGCTGAGGGCTCTGACATTTAGAAGAAAGAAGGATAAGGGATATCCAGCCACGAAGTCTGGAAAGGAGCAGCCTATGGGGTGAGTGAAAAATAAAGAGTATAATGGCCTGGAATCCCAGTGCTGAAAATGTCTTCCAAAGGGGAGTGTCGCTAACTGCAGAGAAGCCCAGTTTGATGAAGACAGCCGAGGGGTCCCTGAATTCCGAGAAATGACAGCCAGTAATGACCTTGACACAGTGGTTCTGGAGACTAGTGGAATGCTGGCTAGAATGGGTTTAAAAAGAGAAAGGAAAATCACCAGAAACAGACTGGGGCTAAGGAGGGGAATGGATGATGCAACTATTTATTTGCTAGGGCTGTTGTAACAGAGTGCCACAGACAGTGGCTGAAGAATGGAAGTGATTTTCTCACAGTTTTGGAGACTGGACATCTGAGACCAAGATGTGGGCAGGGCTGGCTTTCTCAGAGGCCTCTCTCCTTGGTGTGGCCACCTTCTCTCTATGTGCTCCCATGCCCTGTATGTTGTCCATGCCCTAATCTTTTCTCATGTGGATACCAGTCATACTGGCTTAGGCCTACCTGAATGGTTTGGTCTTCACTTAATCACCTCTTTAAAGGCCTTGCTTCCAAATGTAGTCAAATGAGGTGCCATGGGTTAGGCCTTCCATATGTGAAATTGAGCGGAGAACACAATTCAACTGATACCACTAAGCAATCCTTTTCTTTAAAGGAAAGGACAGAAACTAGAGGGAAGTGGAAAGACAGGGAAATTTTGTCCTAATTTTGAATTTCTGCTGTGAGAGAAATGAGGCCTGCTGGTATTGCTGCTGCAAATGGTATGGTGGAGAAGCTGAACCTGGTAGCAGGAGAGACGGGGGTAATTGCAGTAGCAAAGCCTACCTGAGAAGGGAAGGGATCAAAAGGTATTAGATAACTTACTGGTGTCACATAACCTGTGAGTGATGGGGCCTGCACTTGACCCCAGGAATATTCATTCTGAGACTCTTAAGTTCTACCAAATTATAGTCCAGTCCTATCCTTGGGAACAACAAGAACCAGAACAATCTTCCAGAACAGAGAAGGAAACACATTAACATATCAATGACAGCTGTCCTGGCTTCCTAAATACTAGATATGCAGGGCTCACAGAGGGTGAAGTAGTCAGTGGGTTCATAAGAGGGAAAATGAGGATGAGAAGATGGGACTGTCTGCTTTGACTGATAAACTAAAACTCCCTCAGGAAGTCCAGTGCAGAGGTGGTTGAATATTTCAAATCCATGACCCAGTGTTGGCCTGTTTGAACTGAACTTGATCAACTTGGTGTTGAAGTTGGCAAGTCTCCATCAGCCATTTCGAAGGGGTTACATCATCAGCTTTCCATATGCAGATCATATCCTCTGTCACCAGCCTCAAGGGACACGTGGCTTTGTGATTTTGCTTCTACAAACTCTCTTATCACAGTACTTGCATGTCACAGCCCAGATGTTAAACAAATCAATCAATAAATAAACCTTGGCTTCACATTTTGTACAGACAAATCTAACTGACACAGAGTCTCTTAGCTACTGCATAGCCTCTGTGTCACCAAGTGACAACACAGCCACACTCCCAACATTTCCTCCTCAACACTGTGGTTTTCACCTGAATAGATAGGTCAGACTCCTAACCTTGGTAGGGCTTTGCTGTTTTCATCATGGCAATATCCAGATCTGTGCAGTTTATCTGAAGGCAAATGTGGATATAATTTGGTGCCTCCGTACAGGTGATGACTCCAACAAAACCACTCCGTAACTGTTACTGGGCGGCTGTTGAGGAATGAATAAACAAGGAACTGAGTGAGAGGTTTAATACAGCAAGGGATGGCTGCCTTACTTAGTACTCAGACAATGGCATCTCAGTATTTTTAATCCAAATGGCAGAACACTAAATCCCTTGCATTTGTTTCATATCTTCTTACCCAGCTTTCTGCTAAATGCTCCATTTCATTCTCCTCCGAAGTGTTTGTTTTGAAACCACCTATGTCCTCCTTCCTCTCATGGAAACCACCTGTAGCAGCCACCCCTGGAGCTGCTGCAAACATTTGTTTTTGATAACAGTGCATTTTGAACGTCTGTGGTTTCAATTTCTATTTTTGTACCTGACTGTTGTAACTTTTCGATCTCTTCATACCTTTTACGGGTAGCTTTGCATTTCCCAGGCTTTTGTACTATGCCCAACACGTCAGCTACGTAAACTGTGACAAGACTATTACAAAATCCTTCCATAATTATTACCCCTAGAAAATGTCTTGTGATAGACCAAAACTCTAAGAGGCCAACAAATGGGCATTTTCAGCCTTGTATTGTATCTGTAGTTATCCCCAAATACCAGAAACTTTGCCAAGAGAATATCCTTTTTCTGAAATTTTGACCTGCAGTATAGACGAGCACAATGATATAAACCACTCATTCCCAAATAAAAACTCCCTCTTTGTATTAGTCAGGGTTCTCTACTGACACATAGGATTCACTAGTATATTCAAGTTTTATTTTGTTCTGAACTCTAAGCCTACATTGTTTAGAATTTCTCCTTCATTAGCACTATCCAATTTTCATTTATTCAACAAACAATATTTCAAATAAGGAAATTTGTTTAATGATTTACAGTTGTCAGCCTCATTATTGAAATTGGTCACATGAGAATTCAGAGAATAAAATCAAGGTAACCATTATTCCCATTTTTACAGATCAGAAAACTAAGGTCTCCTGGCTGGCAACTAATCAAACTTGCACTAAAAAATGACTGAGATGCAGTCACAACAGCCAAATTATGGACTCATCCCAGATGCCTATCAGTAGATGAATGGATTAAGAACATGTGGTACATATGCACAGTGGAGTTTTATTCAGCCATAAAGAAGAATGAAATGATGACATTTGCAAGTAAATGGATGGAACTGGAGAACATCATGCTAAGTGAAATAAGCCAGACTCAGTAATCAATGGTCAAATATTCTCTCATGTGAAAGCTAGAGCAAAATAAGGGAAAGTGGGGAGGGGAATCAATGGAGTAGAAGGAGATGGTGAGGAAAGGAGAAGGGAGTGGGAGAGGAAATGTGGAATGAATTTAACAAAATCACATTATGTGCATATATAAATAAAGCACAGGGAATTTCACCTGTATGTGTATGTGGAAAGTGCCAATCAAGGATGGATGAATGGATGAGCAAGGGAAAGATCAGTGGAGTAGGGGGTTGGTAGGAGAGGGGTAGCTGGGAGAGAAATAGAGACTGAAATGGAGTGGGTCAGATTCCATGCATGTGATTTTCTCAGATGAACCCAGATGCTATGTGTAACTCCAATATGTATACAATGCTCCAATTTAAACAAATAGTTGAAAAGAATTGTGGTCCGGGAATTTTTCCTATTGTAACACTGGCCATCATTATAGCTAAGGTTCTCCAGCTTCAGCTGCACCCAAATCTCCTGGAGGGTATGTTACAACACAGATTCTTGGGATTTACCCTCCAGCATTTCTGATTCAGTAGGTCTAGGGTGAAGCCCACCAATGTCATCATTCACACTCATGGTCGTCTGCTTTCTCCCTTGCAGTTAGAGGTGGCCATCTGACCTAGTTCTGGCCATTGAGATGTCCAGAGTCTTCTGGGAAAGCCTGTGCTTTTTGTATGAAAAGGAACAGAGTTGGCTTTTCACATTTCCTGGTTCTTCCTGCCTAGAACATGCATGCAACATTTAGAGGTATAGAAGCCACATTATTTATAACCAATATGTTAAAATCAGCATGATAGGAAGAGGCTGGGTTCCTGATGGCCCTGGACTCCTTTCCTCCTTTCCTCTTCTTATTGTGTGAGAAAAATAAATCTCCTGTTATTTAAGCCACTGTAGCCAATCTCTGTAACTTGCAGCCAAATACATCTCTAACTGATAAAGAGGAAAGAAGAATAAAAAGGTGCGTGATGGTCTGAGGATATGGCATTATAAAAGCATTTTTTAGGCCCTTTTCTATAGCTGACATTATGCTAAATGAGAGGGAGTTCCTGCCCTCTAAAGTGTTCCCCCTCAAGGTGAAAAGAGCACCCAAACAAAACAAAACAAAACAAAACAACCCACAAATAATAATACATTTTGACAAACAGAGGTATAAACAGAATGCTACAGAAATGCTCAGAAGGAGCCCTGCCCAGAGAAGTCAGTGAATGCTCCCAAGAGGTGACCTGTGAGCAAGGTCCTGAAGGATGAATAAAATTCTGTCAGATAAAGAAAAGAAAAAAACAAAAAGCTTTCTCCACTGAGTCTCTTCTTTCCTCTACCTCTGCGATTCAGCTGGGGTGTATGAGGACAGGGTTGTAACAGAATTTCTAATTAGACAATGGAGGATTCTGAAGCCCAAGCTTCCAGCAGGACCAGCTGCAAAGAATTCAAAAGTATAAAGAACAAAGAGAGAAGTTGTGAGGGTTAGCAATAAAAAACCCTGACATGGGCTGGGGTTGTGGCGCAGTGGTAGTGTGCTCGCCTAGCATGCGTGAGGCACTGGGTTCGATCCTCAGCACCACGTAAAAATAAAATAAAGATATTCTGTCAGCCTACAACTAAAAAATAAATATTAAAAAAAAAAATCCTGACAGCTGGTCTAGGAAGCTAGAGATCTGGGGCTAAAAGACAAGAGCAAGAGAAAAGAAGGCACTTGGGGCAGACAGGACAGTAGCCCAAGAAGATCAATGGAAGCTCACCTCTCAATCAGGACAGAAACTCAGCATGTAAGCTCAGCAGTTCAATAAATATCCCACTTTGTTCTCATTGTGTTAATCTTCTTTGTGTTGCTATAACAGAATACCTGGGCCTGGATAATTTATAATGAACAGAAATTTATCTGGCATGTCGTTATGGAGGCTGAAAAGCCCAGAGTTGAGGGGCCCATGCCTGTAAGGACCTTCTTACTGCATCATCCCATGGTGGAAGGAAGAAGGCAAGAGAGCTATATGCATGAAGGAGGAAGGGGCGATCCTTATAAGCCCATCTTTTTATCAGGAACTTACTTCCAAGGTAACTGCCCCTCTTTGTGATAACATATGAATCTGTTCGTGAAAGCTAAGCCCCCACTGAACTTCTCACCTCTTGAAGCTCCCACCTCCCAACTCTGTTGCACTGGGGATTAAGTTTCCAGCACAACTTTGGGGGACACGTTGAAACCATAGCACTTAGCATTCAATTTCATTTTCACTCCCAGCCCCCATCCTGTTAGACTTGTGGGAAATTCAACCTTAGTCCTTCCTGGGGCTTCCCCCTGCACTGGAGGCTGGGCTGAAATTCTGGTGTCTTACTTAACCTGCAGAGCCCTTAGGTCCCCTGAGCTGCTTTTTTCTGTGATACAGGAATCTGGCTGAAGGATGCCATCTCCCTGATGTATCCCTGCCATTTCCATAAAGCACCTAGTACATCCTTCCGTGCTTCTAGAAAGCAGGGCATAGGTTCTTGCTTCTGGTGGGCCCCAGAGACTTCTCTCTCTTCTCCCTAGACTCAGGCATCTTTTCTTATTCTGAGAAGTTACCTCTGCTATCCACCTGCCCAATTTCTCCCAAGACTAAGAACAGATCCTTTTAGAAGGAGAGGAAAAAAGATAAAAAAGGGGGGAGGGGACAAACTTATGAACAATTACGGGGCCACATATTGATGGCAATCCTGTATTAAAGGATTCAGTACAGAACACACACATTCTGACAGGCATGAAGACAGAGTCAGGATGGTCTGATGTGTTTGGAGAATGGTGAGTCCCTGGGGAATGAGGAAGAAGAGACTTGGATGATCATTTGTGGGATTTTGTTCTGAAGATAACAGAAGTCAGGAAAGTTCAATAATCTATGTTGAGACATGACCTTTTTTATTTTTTTAAGGGGAAACTTTGGTAGAAGGGTAGGAGATTAAGTGGTGAGGAGGCTGTGGCTGGCTCCAGAGATAAGCCAGATGAGGTGAAGCCAGAGTAGCAAGAGAGACAGAAAAACAGTCACAGTTCTGGGAGAAAGTCAACCAAACTTGGTCACTGAGTGGCTATAAGGGAATAATGACAATGACAAAAAATGTTGAAGAAGATTCCAAGCTTTTTAGCTTGGAAGCCTGGGCAGTTAGTAGTCATTCATCCAAGATGAAGAAGACAGTTGGTATGATAGGGAATGGGGACAGGTGATGGGGAGGAGGGAACGAGACAAGCTTAGCGCTGGTCCTATGCCAGTCACCGTTTCACATACAAAAACCACGTGCAGTAGTAATAGTATGCCCATGTCACAGCTAAGCAAACTAATAGCTCAGAGATGTTGTTCACCCACCATCACTCAGACAATAATGGTGTCAGGAGTGGAAACTGTATCTCCCTGGCGAGTAATCCATGCCTCTCCCCGACGAGCTTCTCAGTGCCATGCAACTTTGGAACACTGGGAAGTCAGTACTCTGAGTCTGGAGCTTGGGAGACAGGCAGGAGGTGCAGACATCAAATTTGGAATCCTTATTATGCAAATGATTCCTGCATCATGGAAGCAGATGAGATTACCTGGGGAAAAGGTGGAAAGGGAAGACAAGGACAGACCCTGTGAGCCTCACATGTGAGGGTTATACTGTCAAGTCTGTGTTATGCAACAAATCACAGGAAAGGCAAGGAGCAAGGGTTAGGATCATTTTCCCCATCATGGAGTTCAGAGGCGAGGTTTCCAGGGGTTGGCTTCATTAGAGGCCAAGCTCTCTTTAACTTCTCCCATACTTTGTGTGTTCCATCTCACAAAATGGCCTCTTTAAGTTCTACCATCCTATTTCAGGCAGCAGGAAAGAGGAAGGGCCAAAAGAAGAAGGTGTCTGCCAGCCAAGCAGGTCTGCTTTTGGGGAAGTCTTTCCAGAAGGCTGATCATGTAATTTCTACTTACATTGGCCAGAACTTGGAACCACCTTCAGGGAAGACTGGAGATGTGGTTCTTTAGTGAGGCCCCTTACAGTGCCAACTAACGCAGGTCCTTTTGGTAGGGAATGAAAGAATGGAAACTGGGTAGGTCCTATAAACTCTGCCAAAGTGGATAGGCGGAGGAAAGAAATAGACAAAGGAGAATATTTGAAGAGAGAGAAAGAAAGGAGAAAAGGATCCAATGAAAATTATACCAGTTAGGATGGTTTTAGTTTC
This sequence comes from Geosciurus inauris, assembly GCA_004024805.1. NCBI lineage: Eukaryota > Metazoa > Chordata > Mammalia > Rodentia > Sciuridae > Geosciurus > Geosciurus inauris. Next base: position 28,478 of record PVHX01007121.1, on the reverse strand, counting down.
ATTATTGAAAATGTAGCCCAAATTAGCTTAAACTTTGCTCGAATCACAAGAAACAAAAAATGTAGATAGTGCAGGTGTGTTCACTGGGGCTTTGACTTCACACCTTTGCTTTTCTTGGATCTTCCCCTGTGCTGGCCTTGTATTCAGACTGGCTTTACAAATGGAAATAAAGCAATACAAGCAGTTTCAAGATTCATATGCCTGCCCAGAGCAAGACAGGTAATCTTTCTAGCAAAATTCCTGAAATGCATTCATTTATTTGGAGATATTTCTGAGTACATACTGTGTACCAGACACATTTTGTGTGTATACCATCTATTCCTTCACTTAGCAAAGGATGGCTAGAGCAAGGTCCAGTAGGACAGGAGCCCTGTTTGTTTTATTCGCATTATCTCAGCACACAAAATGTGTCTGGCTAAGTGAGCAAGGGAAAAGATCAAGTCAAAGAGGTAGGGTGGGATTCTGAAGATCAGACAGAGACAGTGGAAAAGTAAAGACCTTATGGAAGGTTCTGAGTCATACTGTAATATGATCTGCCTTACTTTTAAAAGGCTGTAGTACAGGGAATAGATGGTGAAAGGGTGGAGAGTGAAAACAGGAAGGCCAGCTAAGATTCTACTGCCATGGCAGGTTAAGAGATAGCAAAGACTTGGATTGGACCGTATCAGTGGAAGTGGGGAGAAGTGACTAGACTCCAGGTATGTTTGATAGGATTTGCTGGTGGATGGGTCTTAGAGTATGACAGACAGGAGTCAAAAATGAATGCAGGCCTTTTAAAATGAGCATCCCTGAAGTTGAGGTTGCCATTTGCTGGGATGGGAAGAACAAGTCAGAGAGTGGATCAAGAATTTGACTTTAGGGCTGGGATTGTAGCTCAGTGGTAGAGCGCTTTCCTCGCATGCATGAGGCACTGGGTTTGATCTTCAGCACCACATAAAAATAAATAAATAAAGATATTGTGTCCATCTACAATGAATATATACAATGAATATGTATTCAAAATATATTAAAAAAAAGAATTTGACTTTAGTCTTCTGGCTATGTTAAGTTGAAATGCTTGTTAGACAGCTAAGAGGAGATGCTGCAGAGAAAGTTGGTGTCTGGAGGTCAGGTGAGAGGCCCAGATTGGCAATAGAAAGCAGGGAGTCATCAGCATAAAGTTGCTATTGAAAGCCACGGGACTAGGGCTAGGAATGTAGCTCAGCAGTGGAGCATGTGCAAGGCCTACAGTTCAATCACCAGCACTGGAAAAAGAGAAAATCATGGGGGTGGGGATATAGCTCAGTTGTAGAGTGCTTGCCTTGCATGCATGCACTAGGCCCTGTATTCAATCCCTAGTACCACCAGCAAAAAAAAAAAATCACGGGACTAGATGAGATGAATCATCTGGGGAATAAGTATTCATGGAGCAGAGAAGACATCTCTGGACTGAACCCTGGAGCACCTGCAACTTTCAGAAATGAGATGATGACAAGAATCTGAGGGACCAAGAAGAACAGTGAATGAGAAAGGGCAAAATAATTCTGGGAAGACAAGCAGCAGGGTCCACCATGTAGAGCAGGGGAAAGGTGTTCTCAACCTTTCAGATGCCACTACAGCTCAGGTGGGGCCACTAGATTTGAAAGATGGTGAAAGGGCGTTGACTACTTTAGAGATAGCTGCTTGCACAAAGTCATACAGTCAGTGGCTTTATAATGGTGGCTTAACAGAGGGAGTGGAGTGAAAAAAGGGACCTGATGGGTATGGGCCTCTCAAGAAGTTCAGTTAGAAACTATAAAAGCAAGAGGTAAAACGCTAATTATTGTAAAATTAGAAAATGTCTATGTCAATTAAAAAAACAACCACCATATAACTTTAAAACCCAGACCATAGAAAGAGGAAAATTATTTTCATTACATATAACAAGGGTTAGGATCTTTACCACTGAAAAAACGTATGAAAATTGATAAGAAAAATACTAAAGACCCTGTTAGGAAATGGACAAAGGCCAAGAAGAGACAGTTCACAAAGGAGAAAATACAACTAGTAAACAAAGGTAAAGACAAATGTTTGGCCCATTAGCAAGGAAAGAAATACAGATAAAAACCATAGATGGTATGTTTTCAACTATCAAATTAGCAAAAAGTTATTCATATCATTTAACCCAGTAATTTTAGTTCATGGAATCCTAAGAAACTAAACCAAAATACATGAAAGAGCTGCCCACAATTTTATTTATAATAGTAGTTAGAAATAATCCAAATGGGTTCAAGTTTAGAAATTTATGGCATATTCATAGAAAAGAATATTAATGTACATCTACCTATAAAAAATGTTTGGGAAGAATTTATGGTAACACAGGAAAATGCTTATATTGTCTTAACTGAAAAAAAAGGCAAAAAAAAAAAAAAAAGCAGGACTATACATGTGTATGATACCTATATTCTCACCTATGGGAAAAATGGTTATAGAAAAAAGAGAAACTTACCCAAATGTTCCCTCAGAGTCACACAGGAAGACTGGCTTCCATTTAAAAAAATATTTTAGTTGTAGATGGACACAGTACTTTTATTTTATTTTTTATGTGGTGCTGAGGATTGAACCCAGTGCCTTACATGGGCTAGGCAAGCGCTCTACCACTGAGCTATAAGCTCAGTCCTGGCTTCCTTTCTTTGACACAGCACACCTTTGTTAAGTTCTGTGATGGCCTGTCTATGTTAAGTCCTGGGAATACAAAGATAACTTGGAAGTTCTGCCCTTGAGAAGTTTACATCCAGCTAAAATTTTAAAAACTATTCTGTGGAAGTAAATAAAGTCTCAAAAGATATAAATATATCTTGAATCCAAAAATATCACAGCGAAAATAAGGCCATCTGCAAGGTGGCTCTGCCTAGAATCTGCAGTCCCAGGGTCAAAAAACTGCTGGGGGCTGTGGGATGGACTGAATTGTCAGTTGAGTTGTTGGAGACCTCAGTGGAGTTAAGACCCTAGTCCTAAAGGAATGAATGGCGAGGCATAGTTAATGGAATCGAAGGATGAGGCTGATATTTCCAAACAATATTTTTTCTGTAACTTCTGGCCAGGAGAGATTTGGTGCAACTATGCCTCTCCCCAGCCTTTGCTTAGAACTGTCAGCCTGCATATGGATTGTGGTTGCTCCTTCCATCTTGGACAACTCTTTCTGCCCACCTCTTTGCCTGCTGTGGTATCAGGGTCAGTCTGGTCAGAAAGCTTTTGTTTTTAGATTTCTCATGGATGAAGACAACATAGAACAGCACCTCATATTTCCAGAGTCTTTTATGTATATTTCACGTATAAAGTCATATGCCACATAATGATGTTTTGGCTAATAACTGATTGCCTATGTGATCATGGTCTCATGAGATTATAATGGAGCTGAAAAATTCCTATTGCCTAGAGACACATTTGCAGTGCAGCCCATTACTCACATGTTTGTGGTGATCCTTATGTAAACAAACATGCTGTGCTGCCAGTTGTATCAAAGCATGACACATATAATTATGTATAGTACATGATACTTGATAATGATAAGCAACTATGCTACTGGTTTATATATTTATTATATCATACACTTATTGTTATTTCCAAGTGTACTCCTTTTACTTATTAAAAAAAAGATTTACTGTAAAACAGTGTGCCGTTTTACACTGGCAACAGCTCATACGTCTTAACTGTGTCTCTCGATTGCATTAGGAGGCCATGTCCACTGGAGGACCTATACCTAAGTTTGTGTAAACACACTCTGCAATGTTTTTATAATAGTGAAATCACTTAACATGCATTGTTAACAATGCATGAGTATATATATTTTTAAACATTCTGACTCATTTGCAAATTAAAGAATGGTGTGGTTGCTTATGAAGTCAACCAGCTGCATTATTTATTTTCTGGCAGTGTCACTTCCACCTAGCTTCCTTCACCTATCAAATTGCAGCTATTTCACAAATGATAAGTAAGCAAAATAATGGTTCCAGTAGGCTGAGGAAGAAAGCTCTTCTAGAAGGCTGCTTTCTGGAAAGTTCAAAGAGATTATTCTTCAAAATTAAGATAGATTCAGAGTGCAAAGAATAGTTACAATGTGATCTTTAACATAGATCTGAAGGAAAATTTAGTTTATGATTATAAAATAAGTGCAATTTGAAAGTTCTTTTTTTTTTTTTGGTACTGGGGATTGAACACAGGGACAATTTGCACTGACTCACATTCTCAACTCTTTTTATTTTTTAAATTTTGAGACAGGGTCTCTGTAAGATGCTGAGGCTGGCCTCTGGCACCAGTCTCTAAAAATTTATATATTTTTTCTTTTTGGTACTAGGGATTGAATGCAGGGGTTCTTAGCCACATCCTCAGCCCTTGTTTTATTTTTTATTTTGAGACAGGATCTCACTAAGTTGCTTAAGTTCTCACTGAGTTGCTAAGGATGGATTTGAACTTGCAATCCTCCTGCCTCAGCCTCCTGAGCTGCTGGGATTACAGCCATGCTCCACCATGCCCAGCTGAAAATTCATTTCTTAAGAGGAATTCTCAACAACTACCATGTAATTAGGACTCTGATATCTAAAAATTAACTGTCTGGGTTCAACTTATGGCTCTGCTAGTATTCTGTGTGACCTTGACAAGTTACTAAATTTCTCAGTTTTTTCCTCATTTGAAAATGGAAATATTGATAGGACCTACTTTATAAGGTCATTCTGAGAATTAAGTGAGCTAGTATCTATAAACATCTTTAGACATACCTTCATAATTCCTTCTATATAAGTACTTGCCAAATAAATATATGGGTAAAATCAAATGAAAAGGTAATTTTTTCTTGCTGTCACTTGCAATTGTCACAAATAAAACCAGCCCATAAATGAGTTCTGTGACAATAAGATGGAAGTATTTGTTTCTCCTTTCTATGCTCCTTTCTGCCCTGTGTCAAGCATGTGGCCATGCTTTTTGGTACCTGTGGTTTGAGGGATTTTTGTGGGGCAGGAAGCCCATGGGAGCCAAATGTACCTGAAGCCGGTGGCTTGTCCTATATTTCCTGAAAGCCTGCACCCACTGACCTGATAGGTGAGGTTAAGTATCACAGGAGAGATGTAGGTTGGGAGAACTTGTGGGCACAAGAAGAGGGGGCAGAAGAAGAGTATTCCTGACAAGGAGCAGCAGACCTATAAAGCCAGGAGCTGGGGAACCTGGGCAGGGCCTTAAGGGAATGGCTGTGTGGTGTGCCAAGGAAGGCAACGCCCATCTTCTCATGCCTCATGTGACCTAGAAGCAAGGTGCTCCAGACTCAGGGGCCCTGGGATATTGGACTAGGAAGATGTCAGTCTGTATTATGAGAGGTCAGAACAGCACTGATCAACAGAAATATAAGACAAATTTGTAATTTAAAAATTTCTAGCATTGGTAACATAGCTCAGTGGTAGAGTGCTTGTCTAGCATGTGCAAGGACCTGGGTTCAAACCCTGGTACCACAAACAATAATAATAAATAGAAATTAAAAAGGAGTTTCCTATTTCTCCTCCCAGGAGAATTGAAAAGTATTTTACCTACTAGAATCTGGCAGCCACATTAAAAACTGTCAAAGGACACAAGTGAAATTAATTTTAATAATATATTTTATTTATATCTACAATATCATTTCAACATGTAATTAATGTAAAGATAATACTGAAATATTTTACTTTTTTAAATAATAATTGTGAAATCTAGTGTGTAATTTCTGCTTGTGGCACATCTCATTGTTGGTGGGAATTTAAAATGGTAAAACCACTCTGGAAAATAGTTTGGCCACTTCTTAAAACTGAACATACAACTACCATCTGACCTACCAACTGCATTTCCAAGCAGAGAAATAAACACTTGTGTTCCTATGAAAACTTGTACATGCATGTTTATGGCAACTTTATTTATAATATTGCCAAACTAGAAACAACCCAGATGGCTTTCAGTGGGTGACTAGTTAAGCAAACTGTGGTCAACTCAAACCATGGAATCCAGGCCAGTGGCAAAGAGGAACTGACTATGGGTATAACCAGTGACTTGTGTGGATTTCCAGAGCATTATGCTGAGTGAAGAAAGTCAATTTCCAAAAGTTACATGCTGTTTAATCCAATTTATATAACATTCTTAAAATGACAAGAAAGGAATTATAGATATGGGACACAGTCTGGGGGTTGGTTAAGGGGAGGGTGAGGATTGGAGAGAAACAGTATAAAACTGGCTATGAAAGGGGCAACCATGAGGGATCTGTTGTGATGGAAATGTTTAATATCTTGACTGTCTCAGTATCTATCAATATCCCAGTTCTGATGTTGCACTATATAGCTTTGTAAGATATTATCATTAGAAGAAACTGGTAAAGGGCACAAGGGATCTCCCCATATTATTTCTTATAACTGCATGTAAATCTATAATTGTGTTAAAATAAAAAGTATAGTTAAAAATTTTTTGCTGGGAATGACTTTCACACAGAAGTCTCATGCAGATCAGTAAAGAGGTTATCAGCAAGGTCCCAGTTAGGATTCTTGATGCAAGTTTACTGGTAGATAGAACTGTTTTTTTCTGGTGTTCCTAGTAGATTGAAACTGCTAATCATATTGGGTGAGGTGGTGCATGTCTGTAATCCCAGCTACTCAGGAGGCTGAGGCAGAAGAATCACAACTTTGAGGTTAGCCTCAGCAATTTAGTGAGAACCCCATCTTAGAAAATAAAATAATTTATTTTAAAAAAGTGCTAATGGTCTCCTAGAACTAAATTTACTCTGTTTATCATGGGCAAAATTAAATTCAATGTATATAAAAGATATGAAGAAAGTAGGAATCCAGACATTTTTTTTTATAATTTTTTTTAGTTGTAGATGGACACAATGTCTTTATTTTACTGCTTCGTACATGGTGCTGAGGATTGAACCCAAGGCCTCACGCATGCGAGGCAAGTGCTCTACCGCTGAGCCACAGTTCCAGCCCCGGAATCCATACATTTTTATATCCCTAAAATTAGACATTAAATGAGTATTCTAAGGTTTTTTTTGTGGGGTACAGGGGTATACCAGGAGTTGAACCCAGGGGCACTTTACCATCGAGTCACTTCCCTAGTCCTTTTTATTTTTTATTTTGAGACAGGGTCTTGCTAAGTTTCTTAGGGCCTACCTAAGTTGCTGATGCTGGTTTTGAATTCATGATCCTCCTAACTCAGCCTCTTGAGTCTCTGGGATTACAGGTGTGCACAACCATGCCCTGCATTAACAGAGTGTTCTATGTATGTGAAATATACATACATAGAAAGAACATATGCTTGCAGAATAGTTTGGGACATGTGACAGGTACTAGCTATGTGTTTCAGCTCTCAATTCCCTCAGCTCTGCCTTCTGGTCAGTAGCTGTGGACTTAGCTGTCATGGGTGATTCCTTTGGGACAGCAGACTGACTGCCTAGGGGCTTTCCATTACCCAGTTTAATATGTATCCCTATACTGGGAGTGAGTGACATTGCTCTCAGAGCAAAAACTGAATCACGAAGGCTAAGACATTGGCCTGAAGTGTTGATCTGAGATTAAATCCTAGGCATTCTAGGCCCAAAATGAGAAAATGAGTGGCAGCCCAAGAAGTCAAATACAGATCTGTCTGACTCCGAAATGCCAACTCCTCACTGCTGCCTTTCTAGGTCTACCAGGGAACTGCGAGCAGTTTGCACTGTCGTGTGTTTGCCATCCCCACCACCGTCTCACCCAGATGCTGAGTTGCCACTCAGATAGGGTAAGTCTCTCTCTGCCCTCTGGGCAGCTTCCTGAGGCCAAGTAGAGACAGGGAGCAGGTATAGGATGGATTTCTCGAGTCGGTTTTTTCCTTTAAAACTGTCCTAATTAATAATTTTGACCAGGTTCCTAAGAGGAAGGTAGGGAGGAGGACAGAGACGAAGAGACAGCAACATGTCTGCCAAACTATGTCTTCATCCAAGTTTTCTCCACCTCATGAGCCCTGAGTCTGACACTTGCCAGGACTCAGGCAGAGGCCAGAACACTCAGAAACAGCACCCGAGCAGAACTCCCTGGATCTGAAGTTGCTGGTCTCCCAGAGACTTCTGTGTTGCCCGTGTTGGTTACAGTGTTGTGATGGTCTTTTAACTATATTGACAGGGTCTAGGATTGGGATTAGAGCAAGAGAGGGTGGGAGACAGGTGGGAGGAAAGAGGCAGAGTGTGCTGAGAGGTGTTAGCAATTATATACATTTTGACTTTCTGTATTGCTAGCAGATTCTAATGATCATATGCTGTTGTTTTATAGCCAATCTAATAATAGATTTCACTGTGGCATATTCCTACATGCAAATAACATATTTTGATCACATCAGCTTTCCCAACACCCGTCCTTACCCGTGTTTTTCCCTGATCCCCTTCCTCTTCTCATGAAACAACTTGTGGGGTGATGGGGGCCAGGTACTGGGGATTGAACTCAGGAGCACTCTACCACTGAAGTACGTCCCCTACCCTTTTTATTTTATTTTGAGACAGGGTCTCACTAAATTGCCTGGGCTGACCTTGAACTTGTAATCCTCCTGCCTTAGCCTCCCACATTGCTGGGATTATAGGTGTGTTCCACCACACCTGACTCTTGTATCTTTTAAAAAATCTCTTCTGAAGGTCTTATAAAGGAGGTGGAGATTTCAGTATGAGTTTAGTTCATATTTTTGAAATCTTGGGATTTTACTTTTTTTAAGGGGGGTGGATTTTACTTTTTAGTTTATACACTTTTGTGTTATTTGAATTATTTGCCACAAATGTATGACTTTTGTAATGATCTTTACAAATCTTGTGAAAAGAAATTTTATTTTAAAGTCTATGTAACAATCTGGAAAATGTCTATGAGCTAATACTAAGGAAAAAAGAAATATTTGCAGGAGAATCACAACAATGTAAATCAAAAACATGACAAAATATAAACCATGTTCATAGAAGACAAAGGAAATACCTAAGCAATAGTGGTTAGGCTTATGTGTTGAGACTGTGGATAAGGCTTTTGTTCTTCATGTATTTTTGTATTTTACACATATTTTTTAAAAGCATAGCCTCCATTTGTGATGGATGGAGAAATTAAACCATCCATGGGGTTGGTCAATGGCAGAAGTTGCACGTCGCGTAAAAATGGTGTGGAGACAACACTTTCAAAAGAACTGCCTAGGGTGACACATTCTAAGGAAGATGTCACTGCAATGTAGCTATTGTTAGACGAAAAATAACAGTAAATTGTAGTTAATGAATCAGGTATGAAGTTTTGTGGACATGTGTTTAGCTCCATCCCCCTTCTTTCCAGCAACACTTTCTTTTGTTTAGTCATCTCTCAACAACCCATGAAATGCCTGGCTCATAGGAACAGAACAGGACCCAAGCCTACACCAATCAGCAGATCATATTCCTCTTGCCTTGTGATTAGTTCCAAGATAGTAAGTAATTGAAGCCACCACAAAGAGCATCTTCTTTTGGCTGGGGATGTAGCTCAGTGGCAGTGTGCTTTTCTAACAAGCATGAGACGCTAGGTTTGATTCCCCAGCACCACAGAAAGAAAAGGGCGGGGGAGGGGGGCGTGTTTTGTTTTTTATTTGCTTGGTTTTGCATGCTCCATTTGAACTTGAAACTTTATGGCTGCAGCAACTTTGGTCATGTTACTTCCTCATGAAGCCTGAGAATTAAGCAATGCATGGAAGAGAGAAAATCATTTGAGCCTCAATTTGGCCATGCTGAGGCCAGATCAGCCCTTAGACTATTTAGTTCTATGAACCAATGCATTTCCTAAGCCAGGTCAAGTTGGGTTTTCAGATACTTAGGACAAAAATAGTCCTATAAACTCTGCTTATGGAAATTGGCTTTAAAATGAGGACTCAAAAAAGAAATGTCTTACCTATTATCCAGTGTTTTCTTGACAGAGACAACATTCTGATTGCTGACCCTCCTTCCTTGGCCCTCCCACCCCCACACTATTCAATTGGCAGATGTATCTCTCCCATGAAGAAATAGTCATTTGTTCGGTTAGCCACATAGCTCCGTGAAAAGACCTCCTCAGGCCACTCCACTCCTATTTCTGATTCCAGATTTATCACCAAACTATCTTCAAGCTTGTGGTTTGGCCCTTGACTGGGTTGGGGTCAGGCAGGCACTTTCCTATTATCTGTTTTCATGGTGGCATTGCATTTGCTAAGTCAACCTCTTGTGAGTTTAAGTCATTGGTTGCCGTAGTATGCTTGAAGGAGAAAACTTGAGATTCTGCATGCAAAGCTGAGAACAATCCCAACTCCATGGCGACCCACCGTAATATGGAGCAGTCAGCCAGCCTAAGACTCTTCATAGCTCTCTTTAGCTTCAACAAGGTCATTTGTCTAAAAGAGGATTAACAAGGCAGAGTGTGCATGTTTGGTATGTGGTCCTGACAATACTAGTAGGCTCTGGAGTGTGGTTAGACCTGGGTTTGTATCACCACCGTTTTGGTATGGTCATGGGCAGATCAGCATCTCCCTGAGCCTATGTTTGATTCTTCTACTATAAAGTGGTAATAACAACACTTTTTACATCGAATTGTTGCAAAAATTAAATGGAACAATATGTGAAATCTAAGCTCAAGAAAAATAATAGCTACTCAGAGGTGCATTTTCTATGAAGCACATGAAGTTTCAGGGCCCTAGGAGGAGCCCTAAAAATGTGTTCATGTGGTCCTGTATTTTTGTAAAATTTGCAAATTTAAGATATTGTTGCCATTAATTTCTTAAATCAGATCCCTCAAATCTTGTGCCAGTATTATCTCATTTAAGCCTCACAACAATATTATGGGATAGAGATGGTTGTTATCATTTTACAAATGACAAAATGAGGCTTATGAAGAGTAACAACTTTACTAATACCGGAAGTGGTGAAGCCAGGATTCAAACCCAAGCAGTAGTATCCAGGGGTTGTCAAGGGTCTATGTCTTAATTGCTCACTCAGTTTCTCAAATTGGCTTGTACTGAAGAATCTCAGGGGAACACTTATTAATGTACAAATTTCAAGGCCAATGTCATGGTTACTAAATTAGGATCTGTAGGGGAGGCCTAGGATTCTTTTTAAAACTCTTCCCAGATGAATATGATGAGCAGGCAGCTAACTGATTTTAATCTGTTACCTCCATATAGAAAGAATTCAATATGAATTGGCTGAGACTGTGATAAAATCATTTTTGTTGTCTTTATAACAGAAACTTCAATCTTGAAGTTTTCACAGAGGAAACAGAATTTAATCTGAGAACAGAGAGAACTTCACAAAGAAGAAGGAAGGAAACTCCTGAGATCACTTAAAATAGTAAAGTTATCTGAACTAAATAAATTTGGGTAATTTTGCTACTTGGTTAACTGTTGTTACTAAAATTTATTGTCAGCTCTGCCCAAACTACTTATTAGGTTAGGTTTTTGGTGGTCACTGGGGTTCTAACCTAGGGCCATGCTAGACAAATGTTCTACCACTCTATCTGCAACCCTTTTTCTTTTACATTTTATTTAGGGACAGGGTCCTGCCATGTTGCTCAGGCTGGGCTGAAACTTGGGATCTTCCTGCCTCAACCTCCTGAGTAGCTGGATTACAGGTGTGTGCCACCACCCCTGGCTGTTATATTTTTAAAATGAAAGTTCTCTAGCTTATTTGAGCAGATGTGAAAATGTCACATTTGGAACCTGCCTGAAAAAGACCAAGTGTGACTACAGAAGTTTCCTATCTAAAGAAAACAAATGCATATCAACAACAAGAGCTTTAACATCATTAGTGAGCTGGATTGTGTTCATACATACATTAGTACCCTTTTGCCAAAAGAATATTTTCCCTGTGAATCCTTAAATCTGGGGGAAGCAAAGAAGAAAATCTTACCAAAATACCTGCCGGTTTTGTGTCTAAATTGACACACCCTGAAGACTAATTTCCCACATGTAACATTTGAACTCCACTGTGTTTTTTCCTAAGTACATGATTACAGGCTTCAAATATTCTGCAGCATGAAGGACCAATTCCTTTTCTTTAGACAACATGTAGATACATCTTGTTTTTTGAACCACTTGGGTCATCTATGACTTTAGTGTATTAGCACCATTGATATTCAAAGGAACTGTTGGTTTAGTTGAATGAGTGTCTGAGTGTCTGCCATACTTGCTACTGGTTTGTATTTGCTGTCCTTGCTCTTTTTCTTTCTTTTTCTTTTTTTTTGCAGTGCTGAGGACTGAACATAGGCTCTCTCTCTGTACACCAGGCGATTGTTCCACCACTGAGCTGCACCCTTAGCCCTTAGAATTATGTTTGTATTCTGCTCTTTTTCTGTCTTCCTGTGGTGTTACTTGAACATTTTATGATTTTATTTTCTCACCTTTTTTAGCATACCAATTGTACTTTTCAAAACTTTTTTTAGTGGTTGCTCAATGTACATTCACAACAATCCAATACTACTTTTTCTTTTTTCTCTCCAACCCCACCCCCAAATGAGGATTGAACCCAAGGGTGCCCTACCACCAAGTCACATTCACAGTTTTTAGTTTTTATTTTGTCTCACTAAGTTGCCCAGGTTGGCCTCAGATTTACTATCCTCCTGCCTCAACCTCCTGAGTCTCTGGGGGATTGCAGATGTGCCCCATGATGCACGGCTTCAAGTTCACTTTCAAATAAGGCTATACCAGCTGGGCACAGTGGCACACATTGGTAATCCCAGCAATTCAGGAGGCAGAGGCAAGAGGATCACAAGTTTCAGCCCAGCCTGGGCAACATATCAAGACCCAGTCTCAAAACTAAAAAACAAACAAATTAAATGGGCTGGGAATGTAGCTGGGTGGTAGAGCACCTCTGGGTTCGTTAGTGGCAGCGTGGGGCTGTGCAAGGGTGAGGGGACAGGGATAAAAATAACACTATACCTCTTCATGGGTTTGAGAGGACCTTATATTAACAAAATAATCCCAATTCCTCCCTCTTGTCCCCTATATCATTGCTGTCATTCATTTCACTTTTGTATAAGCATATATGCACTAAGTGTATACAATCAAATACATTGTTGCTATTACTACTTCTATTTTTTAGCAGTGTGAGGAATTGAACACAAGCCCTCTGACATGTTAGGCAAGTTCTCTACCACTGAGCTACATCACCAGCCTTTTTCCTTCCTTCCTTCCTTCTTTCCTTTGTCTCCCTAAATTGCCTCGAACTTGCAATTCTCCAGCCTCAGTCTTCCGGGTTGCTAGGATTACAGGTGTGCACCACTGCACCAGGCTGTAAGTTTTTATTTTATCTTCACTTATTCCTTCTTTAATGCTCTTCCTTTTTAAATGCAGATCAGAGTTTCCTTCTTGAAACAATTTTCCTTCCCTTCAAAGATCTTCTTTTAACATTTCTTGCAGGGCAGGACTATTAGCAACAAATTCTCTTGGTTTTTGTTTATCTGAGAAAGTATTTCTATTTCAGCTTTGAAGGAAATTTGTCAGGGTTCAGAATTTTAGGTTGGTGGATTTTTTTTCTCACACCACTCTTCTTGAGTGATTTCTTGAATGATTTCTAAGAAGTTGGATATAATTTATATATTTCATATAGGATGTGTATATATATGTATATGTAATAAATATATATCTCTATCTGTATATCTACCTGTAGGATTCTTTCAGGAGTTTTTATTTTTTATAGTTCAAAAATGAAACACCTCAGTAGGTTTGCAGGGTTTTGGGGAGCATTTATCCTGCTTGGTGTTCTCTGGGTTGGTGGTTTGGTATCTGACATTAATTTGGGAAAATACTTCATTAATGTTGTTTCAAATATTTCTTTGTTTCTTTCTTCTCCTTTTGGTATTCCTATTACCATATGTTATACCTTTTGTAATTGTCCCATAGTCCTTGGATGTTTTTTCGGTCTTTGCTCTTTGTTTTTCAGTTTGAGAGTTTTTTATTGATCCATTCTCTTGCTCAGAGATTCTTTCCTGAGCTGAGTCTACTCTACACTTAGCTCATCAAAGGCACTCTTCATTTCTGATACAGTATTTTTCATCTTCAGTATTGGTTTTTGGTCCTTTCTTAGAATTTCCATATCTTGGCTTACCATGCCCATCTGTTTTTGCATGCCATTTACTTTATCCATTAGGAAAATACCCAACTCCAGGTCACCCCGGAGCCCTTGGCATGTTAACTGTTGTTTTGAACCACCAGTTTGGTAATGCCAGCATTACTGCTATGTCTGGTTCTGATGCTTGCTCTGTATCTTCAAACTTTGCATTTTGCTTTTTAGTGTCTTATAAATTTTCTTGAAAACTGAACAGCATGTACCAAGTAAAAGGAACTGCTGTCCTGCTGCAGCTCAGGGTGGCCTTAACTGACATGGTGGTAAGGGTGGAGGAGGGGGAATGTTCTATAGCCCCATGGTCAGGTCTCAGTATTTAGTAAGCCTGTGCCTATGTGCTGTGAACTTCAAAATGTGTCACAGTTCCCAGTCTCCAAGAGTGACAGGATGCCTGGAGTGGCCTGGAGTTAGATATTTCCTTTCCCCACGTCAGTTAGGCCCTTGTAATATCCCAGCAAGTTAAGTTCTGGTTAACTAGTTTTTCCTGAGGGTGGACCTTGTTAAGGTCAACAGAATGCTAATGATGTATTTCGAAATGGTTCCGTTTCCCCTCTTGAGAAACACATGGGGGAATTTTCTCCAGTATTTACTGTGAGAACTTGGTTGAACCCTGGGAAGTAAAACTCACAAAAGTGTGGGGTCCCCGCTGCATGACTGAATCCCTCTAGAGTTCTTAGTTTTCCAAAGTGTCTGCACTGAGCCTCCAGAAATTTGTCAAGTACAGTTCAGGTTTTCCTGCCCCACAGATTCCTGCCACCATTTCCACTCCTAACTCTGCCCTGGACCTGTGGCTCTGTATTCACCTGTCTTGTCTCTCCGGTCCTGGGAGCAGCAGTTTGCCCTGAGTCTTCATCTCTCATATAGTTCAAAAAAGATTTGATTTTTCAGTCTGTTCAGCTTTTTACTTGCTATTGGGATAGTGTTGACTTCCAAACTCCTTACATGCAGAACTGGAAACCAGAAGTCCTATCTCAACTCATTTTTAATTTTATTAAATATGTGAAAAAGTAGAGTGGTATAATGAATCCCTAAGTGCCCATCACCTAGGTTCAGCAATTATTAACATTTTGCTAATTTTTTAAAAAAATTTTTTAGTTGTAGATGGACACAATATCTTTATTTATTTTCATGTGGTGCTGAGGATCGAACCCAGCGCCTCACGCATGCTAGGTAAGCGCTCTACCACTGAGCCACAATCCCAGCCC
>PVHX01007121.1:0-13096 GCA_004024805.1 Geosciurus inauris | reverse complement strand
GGGAGATGAAAAGAACTGTTTTGAAGAAAAACTACCTGCATGATTTGGAGAAGAACCCTTTTTGATATTGAAAAACTATATAAATAGATAACGGGTAATGTTATTTTTTTTTTTTTTTCAGTTCTGAGGTTGAACCCAGGGGTGTTTTATCACTAACATACATCCCCACTCCTTCTAAAATTTTGAGACAGAGTCTCAGTAAGTTGTCCAACTCAGTCTGGCCTTGAACTTGTGATCCTTCTGCCTCAGTCTTCCTAGTATCTGGAATCACAGGCATGTACCACTACACTCAGAGGGTAAAGCAGTTCAATTCAATTCACTGGACTTATTGAGTGCTGAAAGATCAGAGAGAAGAGTTGGAATACTGGGAAAAGTGGTGTTTGAATGGCACCATTGAGAATGGATTTTGCATATTAAAACAATGTAGAAAGGGACAGAATTCCAGCTGAGGGAACTGTGTGTACAAAGATAGGAGGTAGGAAAGAACTGGGTGAGTTTGGGGGTGTGGTTTTATAATGTTTGTGATGGAAAGGTAATTTAAGAGCTGGATGAATCTTAAAGGTGACATCATGGAGCATTGGTTAAAGCATAAGCTCTGTTAACAGACAGACCTGTCTGGTTACCTACTGCTTCAGGTGACAGTGCTAGGGGCCAGCCCAAGAGCCATTCCCAGTGAGTTTCCCTTACTAGAGAGCTGCCTTTTCCTCTAAAGGTTGGAAATGCTAGATACTTATTTACTGGCCTCTCTTAAAACTAGAGCATGGCCATATAATCCAAATGTGCCAAAGGGACTTGATGGGAAATCTATAGGGGAACTTCTGAAATGTTTTTTCCCTAATGAAAAAAATCCCTAAGAAAGCAAAAACTTCTTTTTGCCTTTGAACCCAGTTTTGTGACAGTGTGACCTCTGAGCTCTGGCAATCATATTGTAACCATGAAAACACAAGCCAACAAGGAAAGCTAAGGTGCTGAGGAGGGCAGAGGAGAAGATAGAGAGTGCTTTACTCCTTGATGACATCAGTGTGCCACTCTACATATGCCATGCTGTGTTTGAAACTTCATGTTGTATTAAATGATACATTTTCCTTATTGTTTAAGTAATTTCAATTGGCCTATCTTCTGGTTAATATCAGCTCGGAAAGTAGAAAACAAGTAATTCTCCTACCTAGAGTTGCTCCTTTGCATCCTTTTTAAATTTTAAAAAATTAAATATTTATAATAGACAAAAATGTATGTAAATAATGTATTTAATATGATTTTGTAGAAGTCTGTAGTTTTCAAAAAACTCATCTTCAACAAAATCATGTATAACAGGGCTTATAGGGAAAATAGGGTCAAGGCCAGACCATTCAAGGCTTTAAGAAATTTGAAGCAGCCAGGTATGGTGCTACATCCCTGAAATCTCAGCTCAGGAGGCTGAGGCAGGAGGATTACAAGTTCAAGGCCAGCCTCAGCAATTTAGTGAGACCCTCTCTCAAAATAAAAAATTAAAAAGAACTGTGATGTAGCTCAGTGGTAAAGCACCCTTGGGAGCAATCCCCAGAAACAATGAATGAATGAATAAATCAATGAATGAATTTGGAGAAGGGCCCTTATAAAGAAAGCAATTGTCCTAACAAAAGTTCTGGCATAGTCCACTCTCCTCTGGTGTTCACAGCTAGCCACATGGCCACACCTTCCTCCATAGCCTTATATCCTGGCACATCTCAGAGATGGGAGCCCCTGAGCACATTCGTTTCCAATAGAAACTATGTTCACTAAAATTAAAAATACAATCTGAAGGTAGCTTTCTTAAGTCATTTTATTTAAACATAAGGGGAAATGTCTTCATAATTTCTTATTTGAGCTTTCAACTTCCCCAGAGAGTTAAAATAATGATGATGTAGAGGGTCACCTTAGTGTCCACTAACAGAAGGCACCTCTGCTGGGTCTTCAGCTTTTTCATTGGGGTCCTTCTCCAGGATGAGGAAGGCTTTCTCTTTGTGAGAAAGCTCCTTCTGATCCCTTCAAAACATTGACAGAACAGGAAATTTACACATGAACCAGCTTGGTTTCTAGGGTAGTTGATATATACCCCGACTCACCTGTCCATGTGTGAGCCAGGTAGCATAAAAAGAACAGCAGTGTGGTTTGAATGGTAATTTTTAAATGGAAAAGGGGGGAGGAATTTGGGGATATAGCTCAAGGTTAGAGCTTGAGCTCACCATGCATGAGGCCCTGGGATCACAGCACTTCTCCCTACAGTAAATATTGAAGGCCTGCACAAGCTTTTGTGTCTAAGGGTTTTATCTATCAATGTTTACTTCACTAGTCATTAACACTTTGAAAGTAAAACAACAAAACACCATTATGTGTAAAGGATTGCTCGCACTGATGTATCTACCACTCAGCCTCAGAAATCAAACTTTACTGATACCATTGGGTTCCTTTGTGTGCCTCTGCCTGAGTGCTTAGCTTTGTCACCCGGAGGTAACAACCTCTGGGACTTGGTGCTTATCATTACCATGTTTTTTTCTTTTTCTTTCTTTCTCCTTTTTTTTTTTTTTTTTTTTTTTGGTACTAGAGACTGAACCAGGAGCACTTTATCACTGAGCTATCTCCTTGGCCCTTTTTATTTTATTTTTTATTTTGAGACAGGGTCTTGACAAATTGCTAAGGGCCTCTCTAAGTTGCTGAGTCTGGTCTTGAACTTGTGATCCTCCTGCCTCAGCCTCCCAGTTGCTGGGATTATAGGCATGTGTGGCCACACTTGGCTTCTCTATGATTTTTTCTAAGTTTGAATATACCCTTGGAGACATATAATTCAAAAAATTTAAGCTAATGCAATCAAACTATCTGTATTCCTCTTCAACTTTTGTTTTGTCTATCCTTAAAGGTGCCCTTGGTCACCCACTCCTTCCAAATCAGGGGTGCAGATCTCCCCAACACTTTTTTTTAGTATGCCTGATGTCTTTCTTCCAGTCCATTCAGAAATTGTTTGATACACACACACACACACACACACACACACACCACCTTCTCTCCTCTTCCTTGGAACTCCCTTTCCTACAGGAGGTACATTGTCCACAAGTAGTCCTTTATGAGATTCAGTATGTTCCAGCCATTAGAGAGCATTACAGTAGAATAGGAGCTAACATTCTTTATTGGAGTAAAAATATATTGAGAACTACATCTTAGCACATTGAAACATGCATAAGAGGAGATGACACTATTGACAAGGACAGTACTGACTGGTATATCTGTCTAATTTTAGGCTAGTAAGGTAATTGGGGTCCTGGAATAAGAACCCCCTTCCTCCCACAAAGAAAGGCAAACCAGAAACAAAAAGAGGAAGTCAGAGATGAACTGCAAAGAACTCACTGAGGTTGAAACCTCAATGTAGCATTTTGCATAGTAAGTTCTGACAATGTTTTCTTGTTTATTTCAAACTCCTTCTTTTAGCCTGGCATCTAATCTCCATGTTTCTGAGTTAATTTATTTAATTTTATTATCTTTATTAGAGTAGCCTCCACTGGGATGACCCCACTCAAGAGCCTCATCTAAGTGTATAAAACTGTTAGGAGACAAGAATAATCAGGATGAATTTATTAACATTTTCACATGGCCTGTGTATGCTAGAGCCTGTGCTTTCCAATTGTACCTGAACTGTGATGGTTATTGACTTTTAATGTACTACTTTCATAATCAGGACCTTATTTTCTCTGGTTCTCTCAGCTCCCACAAGTTCATCCTCATGACTCATGGCTTGTACAGAGAACTCAGTAAAGAAGAGACACACAGGGCTGGGATTGTGGCTCAGTGGTAGAGCGCTTGCCTCGCATGTGTGAGGCACTAGGTTTGATCCTCAGCACCACATAAAAATAAATAAATAAAATAAAGATATTGTGTCCACCTACAACTAAAAAAAATTTAAAAAAAAAAAAAGAAGAAGAGACACACAGAACCAGAGAAGGGGGCAGGAGCAACAGTGAAGGCTATGTTCTGCAAAGAATTATTCTTTATCAAATTCTTTTTCACCCTTAAAATGCCCCTCCCCCCGCTTAAAGTGGGAAAAACTCTCAAATAGAAATAGCAAATAATGAGAAGGCAGTTTAGTCTTCACTGAATTTGCATTTCTTAGTTTCATTCTCTCTTGCAAAAATTCTTAGGTGTGGTTTGATTTTGTTTTATTTTGTTACAGTACTAGGTTTCAACCCCAGGGCCTCATGAACACTAGGCAAGTACTGTGCCACTGAATTTCCTCCCCAGCCCTCTTAGGTGTGTTTTGAAAGTAGAAATGGATATGTATTTTAAATTATAGGACCTAGTGTATTTAATGAAATTGAGGCAGGATAGAAAAAAATAAAAGAAATAGGTAGAAAGGAGACATGAAGGAAGGACAAAGAAATATAATTTTAAAGTTCTGCGTATTTTTTCAGGCCTATCACTCCCTAGGCCAGCCCTTCTCCCAAGCTTGTCACTCTCAAATTTCTTGGAAACTGGTTAAGTTATTACAAATTCACTCACTTATAAAAACTAACTTGTGCACTGTTAATTTGTCCACCAATAAATAGATAAAGCAAAGAGAAATACAATGTTTTAAGAAATAATTTAGGGAACTTCCTAGCATTATCTATTGATTAAATAATGGAGACCATGTCAGCCTATGGATCCTGAGAACAACCAGACCACTATAAAGCATTTGTGATCACCAGACTGATGTCTTCCTCGTGTACCTTTCCGTGCCCACTCCTTACAAAGTTTCCTTTAAAAGAAGAGCCTGAGAACCCCAAAGTGTCTTTTATTCTAGAGATGGCCTATATTCTCCCTGGAATTCTCCTTGCACTTTTAAATAAATCTCTGTGCCTCTGCTGGCACATGCTGGAAGTCTTTTACATCACATAAGTCAAGGGGCCCACTTGTCCTGAGTCAACTTCCCCCTCTGCGGGAACTCCTCCGGATTCTCTTCCAGTGACATCTGTACTCCAGTGACAGAATGAGCACTGAGTCAGGAGCCAGGAGATCTGGTTTTGAATGATTCCAACCCAAGCACTTGTTTGCTTCACTTTCTCTGTATATTATATAATGAAATACATCATCTACTGATGAATGGATAAACCAAGTGCAGCATCCCCACACAGTGCCACAGAAGGAATGAATGCTGACACTGGCTACAACATGGATGAGCCTTGAAGGCATTGTGCTAAATGAAGAAGCCATGTCTTGAATAATTCCATTCAGGTGAAATGTACAGAATAGTTAAATCTATAAGGACAGATAGTAGCTAATGGGTATAGGAGTTCTTTCTGGGGTAATGAAAATGTTCTAAAATTATGATGATGGTTATATGAAAAACTCTGTTAGTATACTAAAAATCATTGCCTGGCATACTTTATTATATTTATTGTTGTGGTTTTATTATTATTATTTTGTGGTGCTGGGGATCAAATCCAAGACCTTGTGCATGCTAGGCAAATACTCCCCACTGAGTTATATCCTCAGCCCAAAATGTACTTGTCTTTCTTTCTCTCCTTCCTTCCTTCATTTCTTCTGTCCTCCTTTGTGTTGGGGATTGAATCTTGTGTAAGTCAGGCAAGTGCTGTGCCACTGAGCTACATGCCAGTTACCCCATCCCCATATACTTTAAATAGATAAAATGCATAACCTATGAGTTGTATCTCAATAAAGCTGATATAAAAAAAGAAAAAAAGGAGCAGTAATTTCTACCCATGTATACTGTGAGAGGCTCAAATTAGTTGCCTTCACAAATAAAAAAAACATTTCAAGGAGAGGGAGGGGGGAAGTGCTGGGGAATGATGTTATCCAAATTATATTGTTACACTGTGTGCATGAATGAATATGTAACAACAGATTCCACCATTATATTCAACTATAATGCACCAATAAAAATAAAAACACAATGAAAAACATTTCAAACTATATTAGGATAACTATTTTTAGTCTAGTATTTCCTTAAATTAGAAGCTAATGTACTAAAACGGTTTCCCAGGGGCTGGGGTTGTGGCTCAGCGGGAGAGCGCTTGCCTCATATGTATGAGACACTGGGTTCGATGCTCAGCACCACATAAAATAAATAAAGGTATTAAAAAAAATCACACAATGTTTAAAACAAACAAACAAACAAACAAAAAAACGGTTTCCCAGTGACAATTAGCATTTCTAAGGGTCAGGAATTAGAGTTGCTACTTACAGCTCTGGCCTCTGTGGACCAAAGTGAGAGAAGAGGAAGCTGTTTCCAATTCATAACTTTGGCAGGGGAGAGAACCAAGTCTGGATTGTAAACTGCTTGAGGACAGGGGTTGCTTCTGTTTTGTTCTCTTATGTAATCTCAGTGCCTCGTACCATCTCTGGCTAAATAAATGTGAATGAATGAATGAATAATGAACAAATGAATGGTCAAACTAATGAACTGAACATCACTGAATGAAAATGGTGAGACACCTTCACCCAGTCAACAAACCATTTTACCAGCCAACACACTCAGATTCTTGCTTTGATGTTGATGAAGACCGGGCAATTTGGGGACACATTCCATCGCTAATTTGCTTTTGAGTGATGCAGTTCACAATGGTTCTTATTTCTCCTTAAGACTGCAAAGGGCTGGGAGTGGTGGGACACACCTGTTATTCCAGCAACTCTGGAGGCTGAGTCAGGAGGATTGCAAGTTCAAGGACAGCCTGGGAAATTTAGCTAGAACCTGTCTCAAAAAGTAAAAAGGACTGGGTATGTAGCTAAGTGATAGAGCAACCTTGGGTTAAATCCTCAGTACTAAAAACCAACTAAACAACAACAACAACAAAAACAGAACAAACAGACAAAAAAAACACTGCAGAGGGGAGGTTCTGTAAGACTCCAGCCAAGGTCATGGCTAACATTTACTTCATCTTCCATAGTTGTGGTGAGGAGAGTGTTGACCTCCAGACAAAAGCATCATAAGGTCTGGTCTAGACATACTGGGACCACAGAGGGACTAAGGAACCATGGGGGCCAGCTGAGAGGTCTATTTTGCTGCAAAACAAGGGAAAAACATTCATTAGGTGGTTTGGAATCAGAACAACAATTTTGTGTGGTCCTGGCATTTTAAGTCACTGTGATAGAAACAGGAGTCACCAGTTTTTGGGAAAAGCAACTACTCCCTATTTCTCCATTTTTACCAGCTGGGAAAAGACTTGTGGGTTTGGGCCCAAGTGCTGCTAATCATAATCCTGAAAGACACAAAACTAAATACCATAATCCCAAATGTTGAAATCCTGAAAGATCAAATGCTCTAAGATCTAAAATCCCCCCAAATCATAATCCAAAAAGATTAATATCCTGAATGTTGAAATCCTGAAACCCCAAATCCCCCAAACCACAATTCCCATTGGAAAAACAAAAAAGGATATATAACAGGGGTAGAAAGTCAAATTCTGGGGAAGGTATTAGTGCATCTTTGGTTATACACAGGGTAGTTTCTTCATGTTTGGCAGAACGAATACCCTGAAGCCTGGTATAAAGATTAGTCTGAGTGGACAGGGTGGGGAAGATCCACCACTGATGGGGTGGGCACAGTCCAATGGACTTGGGTCCTAGAGGGAGCAAACACAGAAGGTGAACTCGTCTCTCTCTGGGAGCTGGGGCAGTTTTCTCTCCAGGTTTTCAGCTGTGGACTGGCTTCCTTGGTACTGAGGCCTTTGGATTTGGCTCTTTAGGCAAATGGATATGTGGCAGTGATTCACTGTGGGGATTTTTGTTTTTGTTTTTTGAAGTGCTGGGGATCAAACAGGTTAGGGCCTCACACAGGTTAGGCAGTGCTATCCTGTTGAACCATACCTCTAGTCTTCCATTGTCTTCCTAAGTCTTCTCATGAAAGACTTAGGTTGTCCCTAATGGTGTTTCAGATAACTTCAGTTATAAAGCTGGGTACAAACAATTAACAACCACTGTGATATGCATTTATATATTTTGCGTTTTGACCTATTTCTCTTTCAATATTTTCATTAATGTGCTATAGTTATATACAATAGTGGGGTTTATTTTGACATATTCATAAATGCATATAATAATTTGCTCTACAATCCCTAGTACTTTCCCTTCCCCTTCCTTCTTCCCTCCCCCGATCCCTTCTTCTACTGATTTTCCTTCAATTTACTTATTTGTTTGATTCTAATTATACCTTGTGGAGAGCAGTGATTTGAATCATAGTCTTTCTGACTCTTTTGTGGCTGTGTTTGTGCTGGGAACTGCCTGTGCAAAAGTGCAGGTGGAAATGGCCCAGTTGCTATGGTAACACCAGCCCAGGAAACTCTGGACAAGGCTTAGAGTTATCAGTTGGGACCTTGAGTTTAGGCACCAACTCCCAGGGATAGAGAATTTTGAACATAACAAGATGACCCTAATGTCTCACGGGTCCTGCATCTTCAGATTGCCTGCTTTGCTAAAACTTTCCCACAAATAACCTTTTGCTGACACCTATATAGTAAACATGCTGAGCTAGCTCTGGGTCACTGTTTCTCCATCAGAGAGCAGTATCCCACCTGGCCCCAACTTATTCTCTCTTTGTGTGTCTGTTTGTCTTTTCTTCATCTCCCATCACCCCTAATCTGTTTTTTCTCAATTAGCTTCCATGGCTGAAAGATGAGAGGCCCCCAGCAATACCTAAAAGTGGAATTCATCATGATATATTCATATGTGCACAGAGCACATAATCAGTTTCATTCTGCAGTTCCTCCTCTTTCTCACTTTCCTCCCTCCCCCTTAGTCCTCTTCTTCTATTCTACTGTTCTCCCTTCTATTTTCATGGAATCTCCCCCCTTTTTAAAATTCCTTATTTCTCTCTCACTTCCATATATGAAAGAATACATCTGACCATTGATTTACTGAGTCTGGATTATTTCACTTAGCATGATGTTCTTCAGTTCTATCCACTTACCTGCAAATGCCATAATTTCATTTTTCTTTATGGTAGAATAAAACTCCATTGCGTACATATACCACATTTTCTTTTCCCATTTATCTATTGATGGACAACTAGGCTGGCTCCATAACTTGGTGATTGCAAACTGTGTAATATAAACACTGGAATGCAGGTATCACTAAAGTATGCTGATTTCTGCTCTTTTGGGTTAGTACCAAGGAATAGAATAGCTGGGTTATGTGGTGGTTCCATCCCTAATCTTTTCTTTTCTTTTCTTTTTTTAATATTTTTTAGTTGTTGAAGGATCTTTATTTTATTCATTTATTATTTATATGTGGTGCTGAGAATCGAACCCAGTGCCTCACGCATGCTAGGCAAGCGCTCTACCACTGAGCCACATCCCAGCCCCCCATCCCTAATCTTTTGAGGAGCCTCCACACTGCTTTGCAAAGTGACTGTACTAATCTGCAGTCCCACCACCAATGCGTAAGTGTTCCTTTCTCCCCATTCTTCCCAGCATTTATTATTTCTTATATTCTTGAAGCTTGCCATTCTAACCAGGGTGAGATGAAATTCAGAGTAGTTTTGATTCACATTTCCCTGATTGCTAAAGGTGTTGAATATTTTTTTATTTATTTGTTGGCCATTTGCATTTGACCTATTTTTATGAATACAGTTCATCTTCTCATAACTGTTATACCTTTGTGTTAGTATATCTGAACATTTATACTTGCAAAAATAAGTATGTTATTATTTCTTATTTTATTGTGTAAAGTGGCCTATGAAATATTAGGTCCTGTTTTAATGTGTCTCAAATAAATCCTTTTTAAAATGTAAATAAAAAGCTGAGTATGGTGGTGCATGCATGTAATCCCAGTGACTCAAAAGGCTAAGGCAGGAAGATGGCAAGTTTGAGGCCATCCTGGACAAGTTAGTGAGACATTGTCTCAAAATAAAAAACAAATAGGGTTGGAAATATGCCCTAGAATGCCCCTGGGTTCCATCTCTACTATTACCAAAAAAAAAAAAAAAAGGAATAAATATCTTTTAAAGAAACTTGTTAAGATTGGTTTCTTTTCCAGAATTATATTTTCAGAATTTTGATCTTTCTTGGACTTTAGGAATTTTAATATTTCTGGATTTCAACATTCAGTGTTGTATATACCTGTGCTGGTTGGTATGGCTATTCATACAACATGCAATTAGCAGATAAAACATAGTGCACCTGCAGAGACCCATTCTTTTTGTCTACATAAACAGCATTCCTCTCACCCCATTGGATCAGTTGGGGTAAGCCTCCATCCCTGTACTCTCACTTCTTATGTTGCAGTATAAATACTAATAAAGCCTCTTTTGGGTCATCTTATTTTGCCTATTGTGATTTCTGTCTTGAAAAGAGCAGGATGAACTGGTTGCACTAAGAGCTGGTAACACAGAGAGCAGTTTTTAATGAGAGTTACTGGCAGCCCGAGCTGAAAATACCGAGCACTATTAGCCCTGAGGACAGCTAGCAGTCAGACAGCTGTGGAGAGCTGCTCGGGGCTGTAGGAAGTGCTGCTGGAGAGCCACTAGCTCTGGCTGAAGAGCCACTAGCTCTGGCTGAAGAAGGAGCTGTTAACTTTGGCTGCTAACTTTGGAAGAGCAGCAGGGAGAACTGTGAACACTAAGAGTGGAAAACCAGTGGCCCTCAAAGCTTAGAGCAGCTAACACTGAGGAAGTTGCACTTTGCCCATTTGTGACTTCTACCTGAATTGAGCAAAAGAACCCTCAGTCATTTGGTGACATCTATACTTCTAATCACTTTTTGTTTTGTTTTTGTTTGGTACTGGGGACTTAACCTAGGGCTGTTTTATCACCAAGCCACTTCCTCAGCATTTTTTGGTTTGGGTTTTGTTTTGTTTTGTTTTGTTTTTTTGGAGACAGGTCTCATTGATTTGCTTAGGGTCTCACTAAGTTGCTAAGTCTTGTCTTGAACTTTCAGTCTTCCTGCCCTCCTGCCCTCCTGCCTCAGTCTCCATAGTTGCTGGGATGACAGGCATGGGCCACTGTGTTTGGCTGTAGTTACTTACTTGCACAACATGTCCTGGAGCTAAACAGCAGTAAACTCTAAACTTCAAAAGCCTAAAAAAAAGGGAGAGAGAGAGAAAGAAAAAAAACTTGCCTAAGGCAACTGGATGTAGCATATAAAGTAGATTATCTTTCCAACTCCTTCACATATTTCTTCCAAAACGGATATCTGAAAAGCCAGGAAGCCAACAAAGGAATAAATAAACAAATACCAACTTCTGGTAAAACCAGTTCATGTAATAAAAAAACTCCCAATCTCTAGTTCTTTGTTATTTGATAAACACCTTAAAATATGTCTGTGTATGACTTTTGATTATTCTACACCTGATGTTATTTATAATAGATCATAAATCTGAAGACCAAGGACTCATGTTTGTTCAGGGAACCATTTGATGCTGCAGTATGGACTTTGGAGTTAGGCAGAGAGTAAGGTTAGTGTCTAGCTCCATGTTCTCCTGTTGTATAAGTTGGTGAACTGGGTAAGTGTATTAGTCAGCTTTCTGTTGCTGTGACAAAATACCTAAGCTAACCAACTTAAAGAGAGATTTATTTTGATTCATGGCTTCAGAGGTTTCAGTACATGGCTGGCTAGATCCATTGCTTTTAGGATTGTGGTAAGGCAGAACATCATAGTGGGGAACATGTGGTAGTAAAGTAAAGTTGCTTAACTAAGGGTGGCTGGAAAGCAGGGGGTGGGGGGAGAGAGAGAATGGAAGAGGCTGGGGTCCCAATATCCCCTTCATGGTCACACACCCATGATCTACGTCCTCCAACTAGGCCTCATCTCCCAAAGTTTCCACCACTTTGAATAGTAACCACCAGCTGGGGACTAAGCCTTCAACTATGAGTCTTTGGGGGACATTCCAGATCCAGATGATAACAAATGACTTTCCAATCATTATCTATAAAATGTTGATAATAATACTTGCCTCAGATTTGTTGCAAGGATCCAATGAAATTGTGTATATGAATGAGAACATAATATAGAATAATCCCATATCTGTCCCAATCTACACCCTTCTCTCTATATAACCAATTCTATTTGCTTATTAGAGCTTCAGAATTTTGTTAGCAAACATAAGCAAATTAAATATATATGTATATAGGTACAAGTATATCCTCCTTTTGCCTCCTTGCTTATATAAAGAGAACATACAACTGCTTTTCATCTTGTTTTTTTCTACCTAATCTGTCTTAGAAATCTTTCATATCATTTTTTTTTTTTTTTTGTACTGGAGATTGAACTCAGGGGCACTCGACCACTGAGCCACATCCCCAGCCCTATTTTGCATTTTATGTAGAGACAGAGTCTCACTGAGTTGCTTAATGCCTCGTAGTTGCTGAGGCTGGCTTTGAACTCACGATTCTTCTGTCTCAGCCTCTCAAAGTGCTGGGATTAGGGGCTGGGATTATGGCGCAGTGGTAGCGTGCTCGCCTAGCACGCATAAGGCACTGGGTTCAATCCTCAGCACCACATAAAAATAAAATAAAGATATTCTGTCACCTACAACTAAAAAAATAAACATTAAAAAAAAAAAAAGTGCTGGGATTACAGGCTTGTGCCACCACGCTCGGCTTTTCATATCATTTTTCAAAACAGCAGCATGAGATTCCATTGTGTGGCTGTAGCACAGTTTGTTTGTTTGTCTGTTTTGCAGTACTGGGGACTGAACCCAGGGCCTCGTGCATGCTAGGCAAGTGCTCTACCACTGAGCACATCCTCAGTCCCATGTAGCACAGTTTATTTAATCATACTTCATAGGAATACATTTGGATTACTCCCAACTTGGTTTATAACATATAAAGTTGTAACAACTATCCTTTGATACATAGTATCATTTGCATGTGAGTATATATAAAGAGTTGATACCTTTGAATTTTTTTTTTTTTTTTTTTTTTTAATGGTGCTAGGGGATGAACTCAGGGCCTCACTCATGTAGGCCAGCACTTTACCAACTGAGCTCTTTCCCCAGCCCTGAAACTTTTAAAAAATAATTTTATTGGGGGCTGAGGTTATAGCTTAGTGGTAGAGCACTCGCCTAGCATGTGTGAGGCACTGGGTTCGATCCTCAGCACCTCATAAAAATAAATAAACAAAATAAAAGTATTGTGTCCATCTACAACTAAAAAAAA
>PVHX01007120.1:0-94067 GCA_004024805.1 Geosciurus inauris | reverse complement strand
GTGTATGCGTGTGTGTATGTGTGTGCACGTGTATGTGTGTGTGCACGTGCGTGTGTGTGTGCATGTGTGCGCGCGTGTGTGCATATGTGTGTGTGCGTGTGTGTATGTGTGTGTGCGTGGTAGCAGGTGCCTGTAAATTGATGCATGTGCTATCGATGTGCATGCAGGCATGAATTTAAGCAAGAATGTGGAGGAGGGTAGGTGTGTGTCTGCACGTGTGGGGGGTGTGTATGTGCAGGCAAGTGAGTGTGAGTGTGAATGTGAGCACGTGTGCACGAGGGCAGGCGTGGCAGGTGTCTGCAGGTGTGTGCTCTCCGGTCAGTGTTTACAGGAGTGTGTGTACGCTGGTATACGTGGGGGTGGGGATGGCACGGTATCTGCACAGATAAGTGTGCACATGTGATGTGGTCACACACAGTGCGTGGCACACGGACCTCAGGAAGGCTGCTGTGGGGACCTTGGCTGCAGGCAGGTGGCCTGTGATGCCACCCCCCAGGGAAGGCAGGTAGAGTCATTATAGAGAGGTTTCTCACCCTAAGGACATGGCTCTGGGTCTCTGTCCAGTAATTCAGAACTCCGTTAGAAGACAGGGCAGGAGTCATTTCCAAAGTCCCTCAAGCACCAGGGTATGGGGATTCTATAATTAAACCAGAGCCAGGGCAAAGCAGATGCATTTCTTCACTGGTCCTTCTTCCTTCAATGCCTGCTCCCTCTGGGTGTCCCGATCCTCCCCATTGGCAGGGACACACTGCCATCTATGTTTTAGCTATTTATCTTCATAAAGACACTTCAAGGTAGGTGTTATCCCCACTTCCCCAAAGAAGATACTGAGGCTCAGAGTGGTACAGTGACATAGCAACTTCACACAGGACTGCATGTCTCAGCCGGGGAATCCTGAATGGGGAAGATGTCTGAGGAGTCGTTGCTGTGAGGATGTGGCTTCCTGAAGGTGAGGCCTGGCTCTGTTTAGCAGTTTCCCCCAATGAAGTGTGATGGCTGCTGCTGAAGTCACTAGGGTGCCAGGTTTTCCAAAGGTGCTGGGAAAACTGTGTGGCTTCATAGAAATCCATGGACATTTCTGAAGACGTGGCTGGAGGACACAGGGCCTTCATCCCACATGGACTCCAGCGGAGCACACAGGCGCGGTGGCAGGCCCACAGGGGCAGTGTCAGCAGGCAGAGATCCCTGTGGCACCTGTAAACCACCTGTGGCCTTGCCTCCCGGGAGGAAGAGTGACCACATACCTGAGGGACTGGCTGCCCACAGGCCTGCTGTCAGCTGCTGCTCTGCTGGGCACCTGGAAACCCAGGGTGTGGGTCCCAGCTTTGTCCCAAGTGGCTGCAGGACCCTGAACCAGTCATGTTCCATGGGGGACTGAACCAACCTGTACCACAGAGGCTTGGATAGACCGCCTTCTGCAAGGGAAGCCTGGGGGAAATAGTGTCCAGACCTGGAGGACAGACCCAGCTTCGTAATTTGCAAGACCCAGAGCAGGTGACAGTGCAGGGGCCCCTGGTAGAAGTGACGGCAGTTCACAGTGGCAGAGCAGGACAGGAAGCTGAGTGTGGGCCATGCGCTGCCCAAGTCACGGGCCCACAGCCAGCCCAGCCAAGGGGACTGTCATCAGGGCACCCTGGAAACCTCCTAGTGATGAGCAGCCATTTCCAGCAGGGCGACATTCTTCTTGCCTTTCCTCTCTACTGGGGTAGGTTGTCTCTCTCCAAAACCAAAATTCAAAAGGCAAGAGGCAGCTTTCATCTGTGGCTGTTTAGAAAACAAAACTCTTCACTCATTAAAAAAAAATGATGTAAAGCTGTAGCCTCCGTGGACATCCTCCTTGAGGCTGGCCTGCCTCCTTGAGGCGCAGCTTTGCCCAATTCCTCTGACTGTGCCCCGTTCTGCAGCCAGCACCCTGGGTTCAGGTCCTACCAAGGGCATTTCCTTGTCCTGTGAATGTAGTCAAAATAATACCATCTCCAAGGCCCAGATTTTGCTACTGCAAAACTGAGAATCCCCAAAGAATCCCCCTTCTCCAGTGCTGGGGGGATTGGTTCCAGGACCCACCCCCATATCAGAATCTGAAGCTGCTCAAGCTCCTTCTATAAACCAGCATAGCATTTGCATATGGCCCACCCACCTTCTCCTGTGTGCTGTCAATCATCTCTTGATTACTCATAATACCTAAATACTATAATCACTATGTACATTGTAGCTATATTGTTTAGGGAATAATGACAAGAAAAAATCCTGCATGTGCTCAGTGCAGAAGCAGTTTTCTCCAAGCATTTTTGACTCTCATTGGCTGAACCTGTGGGTGTGGGTGGAGCCTGTCCATTCGGAGGCAGCTGCAGCCCCAAGGCCGGGACAAAGGTCTCGTTAAATGCATTAAAGCTTGTTCTTGTTTTGTCCCCTGAGTTGGCATCCCAGGCAGGAGTTCGTGACATTAGCAAGATGAAAAATGGACCAAGCCAGGCATGGTAGCACATTCCTGTAATCCCAGCACTTTGGGAGGCTGAGACAGGAGAATCGCGAGTTCAAAGCCAGCCTCAGCAATGGCGAGGCGCTAAGCAACTCAGTGAGACCCTGTCTCTACATAAAACACAAAATAGGCTGGGGATGTGGCTCAGTGGTCGAGCGCTCCTGAGTTTAATCCCCAGTACCTAAAAAGAGAAAGAAAGAAAAATGGACCAAAGGAATCCAGAGGGTGAGTGTGGAAAGCTAGCAGAATACCTGCAGCCCATGACCAGCCAAGTGGACCAGGCGTCCGCCAGTGCCAGGCTGCAAGCCCCCACGGGGGGTAGGAGAGTAATTCATGGTACAGAAAGATACTGAAGATTCATGGATGAGTAAACAAAATATATTTCGCACGGTATGCTTAGCAAGTTTCTATTTAGAGAAAAAAAATGTACGGACCATTCATAAATTCCCGCTATAGATAGTGAGAAAAGATAAGCCCCAACTATTGGATGTGATTTGATCTGGACGGTGGCACCCTGTGCTTTTCATCTTCCTCCGTATCTATGTTCTGTCTTCATTTTCCATCATGTTTATGTGCTACTTTTGGAAGTTGTGAAAATGATGGACATTTGCTTATTTATCTAAGAAGCCGGGCAGCAGGTCTCTCCTGAGTTGGTCCTGGAGCGGCCAGTGGGGACGAGTCTCTCTGGAGGCAGGTGGGCTGATCGATACCTTGATCTCCTGCATGAGTTCCTGCATACACCCCAGCTCGTCTTGGTGGCCTCAGCCCTTGCAGGACACCTGCCACCCCAGATATCCAGGCCAGCCTCCCAAAGCACATGGCTCGACACCCTCCAGCCGCAGGCCCCAGACCCCAGGCTCCAGGACTGGGGAGGTGGCCAGGGGCCCCCCCACAGGGTCCTCCACCTGAAAGAGATTAGCTGGGACCACCAGAAGCCTGCAGCCCTAATCGCAGGGATTTTGTTTCTGGTTTCTTTCTCTGAGTTCCTCCAGGTGTTCCTAGTGATTAGCCAGGGTCTGGGTGGCTGGTCACTGTGCCACCATTGTGTCCCCAGCCCCGTTTCCTTGACACGTGGCCTTTGGGAACGACCCCAAATAAAAATGGTGAGAGCAGATTGCCAAGTGGCGGGACCATTTATGGGCGGGACGTGGCGGGCTGGGAACACACTGGGGGGATTTGCAGCTCCACCCTCCCAGTCAGCCCTGGGGCTGGACCTACCACCCCCAGGCGCCTGCTGCTTCTACTGGGGCGACACCTCAGTGGCACAGGCCTGGCTTGGCAGTGCTTTTGTTTCTTTGGCTGGATGGACCTTGCTTTTCTGTGGGCTGGCCTCCGCTAAATCCCCTAATTGCCACCGAGTGGGGATGGGATGGTCCACTGCACAGACAGCTGGCCACCGATGGCAGAGATAGAGCAGAGCCCGTCCCCAGCAGCTCGAGTTTCTCCTGTGGCCTCTTCCTTGGTTTGGATTCCGCTGCTTTTCTCGTAAACCTGCCCTCCTCGCTGCCCCCACCACCAAGCGAGGCTTTTTCTGGGCAATGGAAGAGGCCAGGAGACCTCAAACAGAAACGGGATGGGTGTGGAGGAAGGTCTGTCTAGGTCCCATCTGCCCTGGGATTTGGGCTTTTTCTAACCCCATCGTTGCAGTAGAGTTGAAGTGTGAGCAAATAAAGAAATGGAATAAAGAGAAAAGAAAAAATGGACAAAAAAAGACACTTGGGGCTGGGGAGGCTGAGGCAGAGGATCGCAAGTTCAAAGCCAGCCTCGCAACTTAGCAAGGCCCTGGGTAACTCAAGGAGACCCTGTCTCTAAATAAAATATTAAAAAGGGTTGGGGATGTGGCTCAGTGGTTAATTGCCCTGGGATCAATCCCCAGTATGAAAGGAAAGGAAAGGAAAGGAAATGGGAAAGGATCGAAGTTGGTTAACACTGCTAGTACTTTCATAGCTGGAACCGTGCCCAAGACAAGTTAGGGTCAGGCGCTGGGGAGGACAGAGAGGTGACCGGGGGTTAGAAGGTAGGGGTTTGTCTCTTACCCTGGGGTCAGGGTCTCCTGGAGGGCTTTGAGCAAGGCAGGAACAGGATTTGACTTGCCCTCTGCCAAGGCCCTGATTTGCATAGTCCCACCCACCAGCTGCAGACGCTTCCTGGATCCTTCTTGGAGCCATCAGTCAGGCCAACATCTGGCAGCTTGTCTCCAGCACCCACAGGTGGAGCAGTGTCCGAGCTCCGGAAGCAAGAGCCTGTTCGGGTAGGTGGTGTCCTCCCTGGGCCAGCCGGCCTGTTGCCAACCCACAGATACTGGCCTCTTAATGACCCTGATCCCTCAAGAAACCTGGGAACAGGAAATAACACACGCGGGTAGAGCCCAAGGTTGAGCCCAGTGTAGGGACCCAATCCCGTAGGCGCAGTGGGGTGCAGGCAGCTCTCAGACCTCGGGGAAGGATGGGTCAAGGGTTTTAGCAATTGGTGCTGGTTCTCTTGGGACAGTTAAGGTCCTTCTGGGACTTGTTGGCACCTGGTGAATCTCCAAACCCCTTTGCCCATGCAGCCATTTCTTCCTAAGGACACATCAAATGGAATGGTCCCTGATGGCCCCCATGGATAGACGGACTTCTCTGTCTCTCGCCAGGGTCCTTCCTCTGTGCCCCTGAAGGTCCAGATCCAATCCATCCTTCAAAGCCCTCACATGGGCCCCTGGCTCAAAAACTGTCCCTGACCCCTCGGTGACCTCCCTCTGCGCAGCTCTGGTGACTGTGACCTCCTCTTTCTCTGTGTTGGTCACAGTGACACTCCTACCTTGCTCACCCCCAGCCTGGGTGCGCCTTCTGAGTCTGGCCACTGATTCTAAACTCCCAAGGCTCAGGAACACCAATGTCCATCCCCATGGGCTCTGCTCAGTACGCGGAGCTGTCTTCACGCTTCCAGGGACAGAGGGCCCCCTGCTCCCAGGAGAGGCTCTTCCAGGTTAGACTCTCCTGTCCTGATATAGACGGAAGGTTTGTGTCCTACTCGGATTCGTACACTGACCCCAAACCCCTGTCATGGTGTTAGGAGGCAGGGCCTTTGGGAGGTGGTAAGTCATGAGGTGGAGCCCTGGGAAGGCATTAATGCCTTTATTAGGGTGACTTCAGAGAGTTCCCTCGTCCCTTCTACCATGTGAGGTCACAGCAAGAAGAGGCCATCGAGAAGCCAGAAGCAGGCTCTCACCAGACACTGGACGAGCCCACACCTTGATCTTGGATTTCCCTGCCTCCAAAACATGTTATGTACAAGCTGCCCAGCCTATGGTATTTGGCTTTAGCAGCTCAAATGGACCAAGAGACCCCTCTTCATGGGAGAGGATACTAAGGCACAGAGAGGTTGTGTAGCTTTCCTGAAACCACGCAGCTACTGAGTGACAGGGATAGGATTTGCGCCCAGATGGCCTGGCTCTCAACCCTTCTATTCTCCCAGCTTAACCAAGGTAGCCCCCTACCCGCTTGTCCACTCTGCTCTAAACATTGCTCTGTGGCTTTCAACTGGACACTCTATCAGTTAGGGCTGCAATGACAAAGGACCGTAATCTAGGTGGCTAAGAAACAGAGACTTGGGGGCGGGGGGGTAGCTCGGTGGGGGAGAGCTGGCCTAGCACGTGCAAGGCCCTGGGTTCAACCCAGCACTGCTAAACAGGAAAAAACAGAACCTTACTGACTCCCAGCTCTGGACGCTAGAGGTCTGAGAGCAAGGTTTTACAAGGCCAAGCTCCTGCTGAAGACCTGGAGGAGGGTCCCTGCTGCCCGTGCGGCTTCTGTGGTTTACCCCAGCCCATGTTTTGTGTGGTCACATCACTCGGCCTTCTCCTGTGTGTCTCCATCCTCTCTCCTCTATGGGCACTTCTCAACTGGCTTGGGTGTCTGCTCTGTGCTGGGGAGACCTTGTCTCAACTCATGACATCTGCCAAGACCCTATTTCCACATAAGACCCCATTTTGAGGTACTGGGATTAAAACACCAGCGTATCTTTCAGGGGACATACAAGGCAAGCTAGAACAGATGCATTATTTTTAGCAAGCATTTGCTCTTGTTCATATCCAGACATAAACATAACAGCCGAGAAAAAATAATCACCAAAAACCAGACAATTTTCTGGGTGCAGTGGCACATGAGCAGAATCCTAGTTACTCATGAGGCTGAGGCAGGAGGAGTCCAAGTTCGAGGCCAGAGTGGGCAACTTAACAAAACCTTGTCTCAAAATAGAAAAGTAAATGAAAAGAACTGGAGGTGTAGCTCAGTGGTAGAGCGCCCCGGGTTCCATTCCAAGTACCACAAAAAAACAAACAAAAGCAAAGAAACAAACAGAAAACGGCGAATTCACACACAAGGGAACACAAACAAACATATGCAGGAGATTTATTTATGTTACCGTAACTCAAAGAAACGCAACGTAA
Organism: Geosciurus inauris; assembly: GCA_004024805.1. Classification (NCBI taxonomy): domain Eukaryota; kingdom Metazoa; phylum Chordata; class Mammalia; order Rodentia; family Sciuridae; genus Geosciurus; species Geosciurus inauris. The sequence goes on along the minus strand of PVHX01007120.1, from coordinate 87,159 downwards.
AATAACTTTCACATGCTGTTTTATTCTGAGAGAGGAGCACGCATTTCCCCACCAGTGCTGTTCATTGCTGGGGGGGCTGGCACAAAGGTGGCCAGGGCATTTCTGGCTGGTACCTTTTGAAGTTACTGAGATGCTTTTGCAAATCAGTAAGTCACTCTGTAGCAAAATCATCGAGGCCTGGAAGTCAAAGCAAACACAAAAATACCCACCACAATATTATCTGTAACAGAGAAATCTTAGAAACCACTGATGCACCCAGATTGGAGAACAACTTTAATAACTTGGGGAGCGTCCACAGATGGCCAAAGGAACACTGCAGACAACAGGAATGGGGGGCACTTGGTTCAGTGTGGTAAGCAGGCCAAGTCTGGGATGTCTCCGTCTTACCAAGGGTGATGCAAGCTCAGCCAGGGGTGGCCATGTGCTCCAGTCACGGCCAAGAGCAGCCGAGGAGCTAGTTCTGTTCTGATCTGCAAGCTGCCCTGAGTGAGGTAAGAGCTGTCCCGTGGCCGCTGCTCACGGCCCAGCGTAGTAAGCAGCCCAGCGGGGCTGTGTCGGAGTCTTCCCAGAACAATGGTGTCCAGGGTGACCGGCATGACTCATTTGAGGCACTACCAGGCCTGGCAGGCGCCTCTCTGCCTCCATGAAGGACTCTGGCACACTGTTGGGCCTGTGGTCAGCAGCCCCCTCCCGGCCTCGGGCACGGCACAGGGAGGTGGAGCTGTTCCAACCGGAGGAGAAACGAAGTTCTCAGGGCTGGGCACACAAGCTGGGCCCTTCCTCTCCAGTTTGGGGTGCGCCATGCTGTGTCTTTCCCACCTGTCTCCGCCCACTGCACCCCAGCACCTGGCCAGGTAGGAGAGATCATCCTGTCAGGCTCAGAGATGAAGTGGCGCCTCCGACGTCCTGATGTCTAGGATGAACTAGAGACAAGAACCTGGCATCTGATCCTGAGGCCCACACTCTGTCCAGAATCTCTTAGAAACCAGGTGAGAAAAAGTCAAAATGGGCGGAACACAGTTTTTGAAAGTCGAGAGCAAAACAAAACCAATTAGCCGGACAGATGCCGGGGCCTATGTCTGTAATCCCAGTTCCTTGGGAGGCTGCAGCTAGAGGATGGCAAGTTTGAGGCCAGCCTCAGCAACTTAGTGAGACTCTGTCTCAAAGTAAAAAATCAAAAGGGTTGGGGATGTTGCTGTGGCTCAGTGGCACTGTGCTTGCCTATCAAGCCAAGACTCTGAGTTTAATTCCTAGCACCTCCAAAAAAATCCAAAAAAACAATGAGCCTAAGTATGTGTCCAGTTTGGTGGTGTAACTACACTGAGAGAAGCTGTCTTGAGGGAAAACACAGGCATTTGACCAGGTATTTCCAGTGGAGTCTTCCCTAAGGATAAGAATCAAAACAAGATTCAAACTTCTTTTGGTAGTTGTATGCTTTAAGTAACAATTTCAGTCTGAATATCGTGCATGCATATTTAGTGGGATGGCAAATAGGTAATTTGCTCTCAGTTGGTTCTTGGGAAATGCCTGAGCACTGTGTCTATTTCAAGGCCCCAACAGTAAGGGCCACACTTTAGCTTACTGAGCTGGATAAGCAATCTGCAGGGGCCCAGAAGGGAGCCTGTTGGCAGGTGGGGTTGATATAACGTACCCTGAGCCCCTCATAGGAGGAGGGCATGCTCTGCAGAGGGAAAGGCAGGTGTGAAAGCCCCTGGGACAGGCCTTATAGTAGTGCTGGTGTGGGCACCAGGGACAGGTCTCAGTCCAGAGAAGCCACATGTCTAGAATCCAGCTTAGCACCCGACAGCTGGCTGCAACCGCTGGGCAGCTTGGGGCTTGCTGGCTGCCCTCCAGCGTCTCTGGGCTCTGCTCCCAGGCTTTCAGGTAATGCTCCCTTATTAGCAGGATCACACTATGGGGACTGGGGGTGGAACAAAGGTTACTCTGTGCACCTGCCAACCGAGCCTGCCTCAGGCTGGACTTCTCTGGAGGAGCTGTGTGGTGTGGGCAGCTGATTCTTCTGTTGCTGTTACCACATGTACTTGGCAAACTCCCTTATCAACAAGATCCGTGTGCCTCATGCCTGGCTTCCAGTCCCCTGGGCCTCACAAAGGACAGTAGATAGATACCCAGCCTCTGGAGGCTCTCCGGCTGGCGGTGTGCTCTGCAGAACCCCATCCCGGCTGCGTGACTGGGAACTTGAAGGAAGTGGCGTAGGGTGCTGGTCACACTGTGGAATTTGAGTTTGAGCACCTGGGATTCAAATCCCAGCTCCTCTTATAAACTGTGCGTCTTGGGTTGGTTTAATCTTTCTGAGTTTTATTCCTTCATCTACAGAGTGGTGATGAGAAGAATAACAACAATAATAATGATAATGAGACAAGGTGCAGTAGCACACGTCTGTAATCTTAGTGACTCAGGAGGCTGAGGCAGGATGGCAAATTTGAGGCTAGCCTCAGCAACTTAGTGAGACCCTAAGCAATTTAGTGAAGCCCTTAGCAAGATCCTGTCTCAAAATAAAAAACCAAAAAGCCCTGGGGATGTAACTGAGTGGTAAAGCATCCCTGAGTTCAATCCCCAGGACCAAAAAGTATGATAATGATAATAACAAGATAACCCACTTCATAAGGTAGTTAAGATTCAATGGATTGCTATATGCAAGATGCTTAGTTAGAACAGTTCCTTGGACTTAGGACACACTCTGTATGTTTATTTATTTTTATTTTTACTATTTTATAGGTCCAAGAAAGTGAGGATGAAATGGAAGAGACACATCTAAGAGAATATTTGAGGGTGCCGTGGGGGCCCCCAGGGCTACACAGCACCTTTGGGGACAGAGAGCATCTTGTCTTGTGCATGCTGGGCGGACATGCCCCACGGGGCCACAGGAATGCAGACACGGGTGTGTAGGCAGGAGGTGCGTGTGGGGCCCAGAGCCGATGACATCCTGGCCAGCATTGCAGGGAACCGTGCACACCAGCTGTCTCTCACATTTGCTGCTGATTTAGCTCGAGACCTCTGCATGCTGTGTTGTTTTCCCACCTAGCGTGGCCAAGCTGGGTTGATATAAAACCCCACACCCGCCCTGACCCCACAGTGGAGTCGGGTAGGCAAGCCCCGCAGTGTCCTCCCAACTTCTCAGGCATCTGTGCCTCACAGGCAGGAGCAGGAAGTGATCCTGAGACTCGCACACCCTTGAGAGGGACCCTGTGTAGAGATGAGGGGACTGAGACTGAGTGACACAGCAGGAAGGGGATGAAAGAGAGCTTCTTCCACCACTGAGCCCCATGTAGGCCTCAAGCCATCTAGAAGGAAAAGGCACTCCCAGGGTGGGGAGTGCCCCAGTGCAGGTATGCACAAGGGCATCCCTTCCAGGAGGCTGGAAAGTGACCTTCAGAGCAAGATGTCCAAGAGTGCAAACCTCTGACCACAGAGCTCAGGAGGAGGAACTGCAGAATGTGCTCCCGGAGTACGACACAGTCCGGAAAAAGAGCAATGCAAAGCATGGAGGGTCTTACAACCAAAGACAAAGTTTCAGAAGGCACCAGAGGTATTAAGTCAAAAACAAAAAACAAAAAAAAAAAACGTATCCCCAAAGATTGCAAACAGTATGATATCCTGTGAACATGTTCAGGTGCAAATTAAATCAATGCTTTATGACAATTCCTAGAGAGACAGTAGCACCTCAGGAATGGAAAGAAAGCGGTGATGATTCCGGGACTGAGTGGGGCGGGAGGCAGGACCTCATGCTCAGTGACAGTCACTGTTAAGGTCTTGGCTATGTGTGGGGTGGTGAAGGGCAGGTGCTTGTTAAGTAGAACTGATTGAATAATCAAATAAAAAGGTGAACAGGTACAGAGGCAGGGAGGCTGGAGAGGAGGCCCTTGGGCCAACCAGGGCTCTGTAGGTGGCTCTAAGAAGGTGAGAGGAGCCCTGGAGGGAGTTGCCCTGAGGTCCTGGAAAGAGACAGGGCCTAGGGGGAGGGGGTTCACACAGGAGGAGCAGTGCCTCTGGTATATAAGGCCACCCACCCAGAGGGTCCCTAAGATCCTGATGGCAGGTGAGCTTCTGGTAAAACAGCGAAGCAGCTGTGCAGGTGAGGCAGGTGTCCAGGGCTCTGGCGGCACAGAACACGGAGGAGGGGTCAGCCACCTGAGCCTGGAGGAGCCCTGCCAGGCTCTGGGAACCCCCCAGCAAGGTGACACCTCTGGGTGAGCTCAGCCTGTGTCCTCTCTTTGCCCTTCCAGGATGCCCACTTTGGGGAGGTAGAGGTCACTGGCTTTGGGGACAGCACAAGGATGTGTTCTGGAGAAACTCAGTCCTCTGTCTGACTCCGTGACCCCTTTGAATAGTTAGTTTAACCTTCCCTCATTATTCTGTAGTATTCGGTCACTGCCTCTTAATTTTGAAATGAAATTTTCTCGTCCACCTAATGGGACTGCACACGTGATTTAAAAAATCAACACGAAGAAGAAATATAAAAGAAGAAATGTAATATAAATGGCCTGCATTTTGGTAGGCTCATTCACGGCCTTGGCACAGACTAGCCAAGAACCCACTTCTGCTGGGCAGATTGCTGTTCCCGTGAGAGCTGCCTCAGGGGACAGACATGAGCCCTGAGCTGTCCTCTCACAGAAGAGGCCATGGTGCCCAGGGAGGTGCTTTCTGAAAGGTGGACAGTTTTTAATAAATTCCCACTGATGCACGTGGTAGTTTCACCCCAGGAAAATCTGGCAGAAAAGATGGAGTTTAAACATAAACTAGAGGAGACCCAGGCTTGCCCAGGCTGTTGACGTTGGGGCTGGGCCGTCCCCTGCTGTGTCTGTGGGGGGTCCTGTCCTGTGCTTTGTAGGATGTCCAGCAACATCCCCGGCCTCTACCCACCCGACGCCCGTGGTGCCCCCTCCTGCAGTGCGACAACTAAAACTGTTTTCCAATGTGACATGCCAAACATCCTCTAGGGGGGACATCCACCCTCAACTGAGCACAGGGCCGTGGGCTCAGATAACTACATAAAGGTTTCACTTACATGAATGGCTGGTTGAGCCATCCTTTGTTCTGTGGGACTGCCCTGTACCTTGGGGGTACCTATTGCACCCCAGAAATGCTGGTCATACCCCCTCCTCAATTATTGCATCTACCAACCCCACCACGAAGGAATCCAGAGTGCATCACGTGGGGGAGGCAGGTGCCATTCCTGGGATGAACCACTGGTTAGAGCAGCCACCCCTGAGTGGCCTGCAGAGACCTCTGGCCTCCCGGGGTCTGGTTGGAGTCCCCAGCTGAGCAAGAGCCGTCAGCACTGGCTTTGGGGTATCAGTGAGTGGAAGCTCAGGGGTCCACGCAGCCGTTCAACTCCTCTCAGCCCGTGGTCTTCGCTGTCCACAATGTCTGTGCAAGATGGCGGCTTCACTCCCAGCTGGGGGCTGGGACAGGGGAGCTGGCTTCTCTTCTCTCTCTCCACACAGCCAACAGGGGCGTCTTCACATCACAGTCACATGAAAGCTGAACTGATTGTAGTGTCTGCTTCTAAGGAGGAGAAAGTGTCAGTCCTCTGGAAGGCTGGCCCTGGGGCTGGCACTCAGACACTCTGTCTGGTTCTATTGACCAAGCCGAGTTGACAGGCCACACCCCACTCAACCCGAGGGGAAATGGGTATGAGGCACAGCGTGGACTTACAGGGAAGGGAAACCCTTGGTGGTCATCTTGGAGGAGGATCACAGAGACCCTGGACTTCCTACCAACACTGGCAGGCCCAGGTTCTGCTGTTGAATAGGCGGAGGCACATGTGTGCAATATATCCTAGCAACATTTCCATTAAGAACACATTTTTTAAAAGGTACTGCTTAGTAACAATTTTTATTGAGCATTTACTCAATAAATGCTGGGCCCACTTTGATTGCTTGATGTTTTCTCATTTAACTGCCTCCACACATTCACTTTATAGATGATGAAACTGATACACAGAGAGTCATTTGTCCACTAGTTCCCTCCTAAGCGTTTACTCTCAAGTAACCATGGAGACTTAGCTGTCAGTACTCAGCCCATGCACTAAAGCCGGAAGGACGCAGAGAAGATGGCCCCAGTCCTGCGCGAGGACAACACTCAAGTTTGTGAAGCATTCTATGCTTTTTTAAAATTACAAAATAAGCTGGGCGCGGTGGCTCAAGCCTGTAATCCCAGTACTCAGGGAGGCTGAGACAGGAGAATCGCGAGTTCAAAGCCAGCTTCAGCAACGGTGAGGTGCTAAGCAACTCAGTGAGACCCTGTCTCTACATAAAACACAAAATAGGGCTGGGGATGTGGCTCAGTGGTCGAGTGCCCCTGAGTTCAATCCCCGGTACCAAAAAAAATAAATAAATAAAAAAAAATAAAATTACAAAATAAATGAATAAGTAAATAAATAAAGACTTGATTCTAGAGTGTTTATTCCCATATTATGTATAGAAAGAAACTGGTTCAAGCCATCCTGATATGTCCATATAATAGAGAACCGTGTAACAGTAGGAAAAAATAACTGACGGGCAATGACCTCTGTACAGTAACATCCTCCCATTTGGGACAAAAATACATACAAGGTGCTAAATGTGACTCTCTCTGTGGTGGGATTAAGTGTGGGGGTCTTTTATATTCGTTAATTTGTAGTTTCTTTTCTTTCTACAATGAATGCATCCTGTTTTCAAAGTAAGAGAACAACAATGTGCATCACCGCCTTGAATTCTTTTCTGCTTAAAGGAGAGAACTTTAGGCAACTGGAAAGGTTAGCAAACTAGAAACTCATCCTGGGAGGAGACGCTCCTCCTTGACCTCCTTGGCCAAATTCAGGTTCCTGGAACTGAGCACATGTGTGTGTGGCTGCACCTGGCCTTGGTGACCATGTGAGTCTGCTCTCTGTCACTATAACAAACACCTGTGATAATTGAGATAATAAGAGAAAAGGTTTGTTTGGGGTCACAGATTTGGAGGTTTCAGCTCATGGTCTGTTGATCCTGTTACTTTGGGCACCTGGCCAGAGCACAGCAGGAGGCACATGGTGGCACACAGCTGCTCACCTCACAGAGGGGACTCAAAAATAAGAGAGGGAGGGACTAGAGTCTCAATGTCCCTCAGAGGGCATGTTCCCAATGCCCGGAGGTCTCCCTCTCGGCCCTGCCTCATGAAGTTTCTACTATCTCCTAATAGCGCCCAGCTGGGACCAGACCTTTTTTTTTTTTGGTACTGAGGATTGAACTCAGGGTACTCGACCACTGAGCCACATCCCCAGCCCTATTTTGTGTTTTATGGAGAGACAGGGTCTCACTGAGTTGCTTAGCACCTCGCCGTTGCTGAGGCTGGCTTTGAACTCGCGATTCTCCTGTCTCAGCCTCCCTAAGTGCTGGGATTACAGGTGTGCGCCACTGCACCCGGCTCAGACCCTTAACACGTGGAACTTTCAGGGACAATCCAGATCTAACTACAGCAGTGACAGTTGTGTCTACGGAGCTGCTGTTCCATCCTCTTCCACAGACCACACCAAAAAAAAAATGGCAGCTCTTTATCCCCCACAATTTTTATTGGTGCACTATAGCTGTTCACACTGGTGGGATTTGTTGCCACGTATCATACAGGCACACGGCAGAACAATATAATTTTGCCAAGATCCCCCAGCAGTTCCCCCCTCTCCCTACCTCCCACCCTTTGCTCCCTTTCCTCTGCTGGTCTGCCGGGGTGTTTAGCCCTGTACCCCCCCCCCCCCCACAGCTTGCAGGGGAAGGAGAGGGCCTTACCCTGGCGAGGCCGACTGACCGCCGCACCCAGCCCTCCCACCGGAGGACAATCAGACGCCTCAGGGAGACCAGTCAGCGCAAGAACTCGTTTATTGTGGAAATGGGGAGGAATATATAGTCCCTTTCGACCAATCAGCTTAAAGGTCAATCTGCCATGGCCTGTGCATGCAAGCGAGCACCCTATACCAAATATAAGCAGTCATGCCTTGTCCAGGAGCACTGAAGCAGGAGGTAACCAATAAGATAGGTTTCCTTTTCTCGGGAGCTGGTGTATACTTTCATTTCCTTGAATGAAATCGCCCCTAGGAACGCCCTACCTTTGATTTTCATGAGATCCGTCCCCCACTTTCCCTTTCCTTTTTCCCCTCTAGCTTCTGCATATGAGAGAAAACACATGACCCTTGACCTTCTGAGTGGGGCTTATTTTGCTTAGCACAGTGGTCTCTAGTTCTGTCCATTTTCCTGCAAATGACATACTTTCAGTTTCCTTTATGACTGAATTAAAACTCCATTGTGTATATAGACCACGTTTTCTTTATCCATTCATCCATTGCTGGACACCTAGGTTGGTTCCATAGTTTGGCTGCTGTGAATTGTGCTGCTATAAACACGGGCACGCGTGTATCACTGCAGCATGATCACTTTAATTCTGTAGGATAGATATCAAGGAGTGGTATAGCTGGGTCACCTGGTGGTTCCATGCCTGGTCTTTTGAGGAACCTCCATACTGATTTCCACTGTGGTTGTACCAATTTATAGGCGAGTGGCAGCTTCGTTAGAGCCTGCTCCAGCAGGCAACCTCCCCACCTCTTTCTCTGTCTCCATCTTGCCCTTCCTATCTCTCTGATAGGCAAGATTTAAAGACAGCCCCCCTGATTCTTGGCCCCCGGTGTACACATGACTCTCTGAGTTCTCTGACCGAACGTGAACCTGGACATTGCTGTGATGAAGTTTTACAGGTATGATTAAGGTCCCCGATCAGTTGGCCTTAGGATAGGGAGAAACATTAGTGCATCTAAACCGATCATGGAGTCCTTAAAATACGTACCAAGAGGTCAGAGATTTGGAGTTAGGGGCTGGAAATGGGGATTGACCTGTTGCTAGTTTAAAGGTAGAAGGGGCCACATGGCAAGGAATGCGGTGGCCTCCAGTAGCAGAGCATGGCCCCTGTTCAACAGCCAGCAAGGAGACAAAGGCCACCGGCCTGAACCACAGGAAGCAAATCCTGCCAACGCCCTGCACAGGCCCGGGAGGATTCCAGACAAGTGCAGGCCTGGCCAGCACCAAGAGTACTGCCCTGGGATGCCCTTAGCAGGGGACCTGGCTGACCTGTGGCCAGACTCCTGACCCCCTGAAGCCGTGAGATTAATGTTTGTGTGTTGTTGTAAGTGACCTGATTCATGATGCAGCGACAGAAAACTAAAGGCTTCCCTCCTCCCTCCTTTCCTCCATTCCTTCCTTGTTCTGAAACCCACCACGAGTAACTTCCCCTGCTGTTACAGGATCTGCAGAAACAAGCCTCAGAGTGGGTTTTCTTCTATGTTCTCTGTGACGTCTGGCGTTGAAGCCCAGCTAGCCTAGAAGGTCTACTTAGCCCTGGACTTTGTTCTTCAGTTATAAAATGCCTCGTCCCCCCCAAAAAGCAAGTTTGGCTGCCCTCATGTTCTTTGAACATGGACCAAATTCACCACATACAGTCAAGGAAAAAAATCCCCCAAGCCAGGCACAGCAGCACACACCTGTAATCTCAGCAATTGGGAGGCCAAAGCAAGAGGATCAGAAGTTCAAGGACAGCTTCCGCAACTTAGTAAGACCCTATCTCAAAATAAAAAATAAAAGGGCTGGGGATGTAGCTCAGGAGTACATGCCCCTGGGTTCCCTCTCCAGGACAGAAATCATCGAGTTGTGAAGACCCTGGAAGAGGTCCTCGCTCCTTGGGATTCCTTTCACCATGACCTTGTCCCTCAGCACGACTTGCTGTTCCTGCTGTGTGTGTGTGTGTGTGTGTGTGTGTGTGTGTCTGTCTGTCTGTCCGCCTTACTCCACTGGTTATAAGCTCTGAGGGGACGTATCTTGGGAATCTTTCTGCTCCCTAGCACCAGCCTCACGGTGAGCTCACACGTGTTGGCTGGAGCAAGAGGACTTGACCAGCCACAACCGAGGCATATAGAAGCCACATCCAAAATTCCACCAGTCTCTATTCTAGACTTCTTTTCATCTGAGTGCCAGGTAGTAAAGAGGAAAAATGTTGGAGGCCAACATGCTTGATTTGATTTCCAGCCCTGAAACTTACTGGCTGAACATTCCTGGGCAAACTTTCCCCCTCTCCAGCTTAAACAGCCCATCTGTAAAATGGGCTACCACAAAGTTAACGCATATGAAACCTTAGCACACAGCAAGCCTTCAGGGTCTGGTCAAGATAGTTTTCCATTCTTTCTGGTCTTTGATCTTATTTCACTTTCTCCTCATCTTCAAAGAAAGCAAACAGTTTTTTGGCCTGCTGAGTAAGACCCTTCTAGAAAGAATTCATGTTAGAACCACAATAATAAGGTTTGACATTGGCCTTGGCGGCTGTGTGTGGGTGTTTTCAGGCTGTGGAAATTCACTCTGACAATCACTTAGAATCAGTCCCCGGCCTGTGCAGAGACCAGGGTGTGACATTCCAGGGGGGTTTTAATGAGGGTCAGGGAGCTGGGTGGGAAAGGTTTGAGAATGTCCCAGATGTCCCAGGGGCGGGAATGTCACTCAGTTCTGCAGCTGTCAAGGATGCCAGGCGTCTGTCTGTCCAAGACAATGGCCTTTGCTTCTGTGGCACGGCAGTAGACTGAGCCTCTAACCACCCCTCCCCCAAGAGGAGCCTACCAAGGGCTGACAGATGAGGTCTGAGGGTCTGGGTGACAGCGTCCTGGGCTGGAGAGTCAGGAGAGACGCAAGGAGGTCCTCTGCAAAGGGAGGGTCCATGAAGCTTATTCTTACACACCAGCAGGAACTTAGGAGTCTTGCTGGATTTCACGTTTGTTGGGGGCAGAAACGTATCTTGCCATCTCCTTCCTAGCACCTGGGCTTTTACAGCACACACCAGGGAGCTGCATGAGTGACTGGGGGGGGCAAGCTGTCACCTCACAGAGGAGCAGCCAGCGTGTGGCGGAGGAAACCGGCCAGGGTCTGCATGTCTCTCCCGCTCAGGTGTCAAGAACCGAGAAGAGGCTGGTGGGACCTCTCCTGGTCTCTCCTTTTAGATGTCACACGCACCTTTAGAGCACCCTGGACAAGTGGGTCTGGGGGCCTTCCAAGGTGACAGAGGTCGCAGGAGGGCCTGGCGCTCTGTAGGTGGCTGCCCACGAGCGTAAAGAGCTGACAGCGCCTAGAGCCAGACCTGGCACCAGGCCAACTTGACTCCTGATACGGTGACTTGGACATGAGGCCACGAGAACTCCTCCTGCTTCAGCCATCATGCCGCAGCGGCCCCGTGTCCTCCTAGCCAGGTGGGGATGGCACTCGCTCTGGGCCTCTTCCCTCACTGGCCTCCGCTTTCCACCCCACAGCTGGGCCTCCTTCTCAGTGCCTCCTGCTCCCAGCCTACTTCCTACCACTGTGGCTCCGCACTGCGGCCCCTCAAACCCCGGCCTGTCTCGGGGAGATGCTTTCCTTCCATCACTCCATTCCCACTCACCCTTCAAGCTTCAAGTTCAATGCCACCTCCTGCCCGCTTCTCCTAGGATCCCATCTGTCTCCAGCCTGGGATGTGGCTCTGGCACCAGCCAACAGGCTCCAGGATGAGAGGGACTGTTGGTCTTGCCCACTATGGTACATCCCCCGGGGCCTGGTGCATGGTAGGTAGTCATCAAATACGCGTCGACTGAAAACCAAACATACAAAGGGATGCCCAAATGTCCTGCGTCTCTGGTGGCAGGCTGTGCGCAGAGGACGGTGAAGGGTATGCCTGCTCTTGGTAATACACTTAACACGGATTGGGTTTAAAGTGACCTTAGGCAGAAACTAGGAGCAAATCTGCTAATAAAGGGAAGCGACCACACCAGAGCTGTCTGGGAGCAGAGAGGGACGCAGATTTTGAGAGATGAAACGCCCAGACTGGGCCAGACCTGCAGCCAGCTTTTCCGTCACTTCTGGCCAAGGATGGTCACTGGTCCCTTGGAGAAAAGGGAACCAGATGTCAATGGAGCAGCCCCAGCGGCCCCTGCATGGTATGGAATCAGGCTCACGTGCCCCTAGCAGGGTGCAGTCCACCCCCAGAGCACAGGCATCTGCCACTCCTGGGGAATCTCAGTCTCCTCATCAAATGTAGACTTCAAAGCTGGTATGGGGGCTAGGCTGGGGGCCCTGCCACAAGAGGTGTGGTGATTCTAAGACCTAGTTGTCACCCTGTGCAACTTTCTTGGAAGGAAATTTGGCAAAATGTATTAAGAAAGAAAATGTATTAAGAACCTTACATAAAATCAGGCTGGTGACTGGACAGTGCCACTCAGAAGCTGCCCAAAAGCTGCAGTCAGAAATCCACGTGGGATGGCAACATAAGGCTGGTCTCAGGCTTGTCACAGAGGTGCGTTTAATAGCACAACAGTGGAAAATGAAGCGACCCAACGTCCAGTAGCCTGGGTAAGTACGTCATGGCTGGTGTGAGGGGATATTTCTCAGTTGGTAAAAGTCCCATGTCCCAGGGGAGTGAGAAGAGATCATACAGGGCACGTTAGGGAACCAGATGTGATCTTGGGGTTTTTGTTTCGTTTGCATTTTTAACCAAATAGAAATATTTAAGGACTGGCAATTCAGAGGTCGGGAACTCTTAGTTCAAAGCAACAGAGCAGCCCACACATTATGTTCCAAGCGTCCTACACATTCATTTGTATAGTCACAAAATTTCTCAGGATACAGCTAGCCATGTACGGCGGCGCACGGCTGTCATCCCAGCACTTAGGGAGGCTGAGACAGGAGAATCACGAGTTCAAAGCCAGCCTCAGCAATGGTGAGGCGCTAAGCAACTCAGTGAGACCCTGTCTCTCTATAAAACACAAAATAGGGCTGGGGAGGTGGCTCAGTGGTCGAGTGCCTCTGAGTTCAATCCCTGGTACCAAAAATAAAGAAAAAAGATACAGTTGTGTACAGCTGTCGGAAGTATATTTATTTGCTTTTATAATCTTATTCACACTTTCCCTTTGTCTCATAAATTTTTTCATACATATATACTATGTAACATTTAATACCTGTACTTCCAAGTACAGGTGCCAATGAAAACCTGTATTACCTTTGTTCAAAAGATACAAAGGTTTCACAATGTGATTTTAAATTAAAACACATACACACACACACACACACACAAAGAATATAAAGCTGGGTGTATAGTATAAATTTTCTTTCGTTCCCATTCGTGAGAGATACTTAATGAAGTATCTCCTCTTCCTGCTGCTCTTCTTCCCTCTTTTTTCTCTCCTTTTCCACCTACTTCTCTCTCTCTCTCTTTTTTTTTCCCCAGTGCTAGGGATAGAACCCAGGGCTACATGCCTAGCCCTGTAATCTTCTTTTGTAAAAGAAACTTTCAGACACTGTTACTGAAAGGACCTATCATCCAATGATTGATGAAAATTACCTACATTTGACAGAATTACAAATTATTTTTATTTGTATCATTATCCTCCAAATTCTACTATATGTATGCACTGCATTTATAATTAGAATAAAGCAATACATAGTTTTTAGTTCCAAGAGAAAAAAAATCCTGTTATTCTGAGGAGACACCTAAAGAAGACAAGCCCTTCTTTACAAAATTAGTCTTAACAAAATGTCCCCTTTCGTCAGGAGTGTGGTGCTGCACTGACACCTGTATACAAGTGTAGGTAGTCACCCAGGTTCTCTAACAAAGAGACTCTAAAACACGGACACGTAAGTATTGGAGAATCTCATTTCTCTTTCTTGCATTAGTGCAGAGGTAGATGAGTGGTCCCAGGGCTGTTAATTGGTTTTATTTTACCAGGTCATCAGGAACCCAGAGCTGATGGGACAGCTCTACCATTCCTGACACATGATTCTCAGCTCCATCCATGGTTATTCCTCCAGGTGTTGCCCAAGGAAAGGAGGAAAAGAGGTAGTAAAGTATAGGCAACTTCCTTTTTAAGGATGTGCTTATAAATTGCTCATATTCCTTTGGCCAGAAATTAATTCCAATGACACATTTAGCTGCAAAGAAGCTGGGATATAGAGAGTTGTATCAGTTCATTGTCTATTACTATAACAAAATACCTGAGGCTGGATGGTGTATAAAGAAAAGAGGTTTATTTAGATCACAGCCAGCTTTGAGTAGAGGCCTATCTCTTCTTTCCTCACGATCACTGCAAGACTCATCATCAAGACAGCCTACAGGAAGCCCTCTCAGTGGCCATGGCTGACATTTGGGATTTAGAGATTTTTCTATATTTTTCTCACAGTCTCAGAGTTTAAAAAATTTCTCTCACTAACTGTGCATTTGTCTAATGATTTTCAATGCAACAAATGTTTTTGAAGCACCGATTCCATTTTGCATGCACCATCTTACATGCTGTTCCCGGGAATCCTCACAGTAACCTGGGAACAGTGTATCATCATCTCTATTTCACCCAGGAGGAAACAGTCCAGGGAGCAAGAGGCAGAGCTGGGACCTGCAGCCAGGCTCCCAGTGACAACCCTGGCAGGCTTTCCACCACATCATAGCTGCCTTATTCTTCAGCACCTGCAAAAGTCCGTGAGCCCCAAACCTTCAGGAAAACTCTGCAGAAATGACCCACCAAGTCCGCAGGTCTGAAATACTTGTGGTCCTCAGTTTCCTGGAACATAGCATTCTGTCTCTCCAGTGGGGACCAGTCATCATGTGAAGCACTCCCAGTGACCCATGAACCATTTTCCAGTCCTTTGCTTCAGTGATGCGTTGCCCGACACAGGGTGACTGCCCAGCCTTCAGGATGCCATCATCCTGGCAAAGCAAAACTAGAAATGTCACTTCGAACAGAAAACCTAAAATAGATTAGAACCAAGGCCCAAGCACACAATCGGGGGGGAGGGGGGGACACAGCCCTGAAGGGCAACTTCCAAGCCCCCAGACCTCATAAGTGCTTCAGGTGCTGCTCCTACACACAGCAGCCATCCGTGAGATCCCTTGCCATGGGAGCTGGTTTGAAGCAATCATTTTGTGTTTAAAACTTTTGGTCAGATCCTGGATGGGGCATAAAATAGGTCTCTGCAAGATTCATGCTGGAAATTGACCCAGATGTGTTACTGGAGACCATGCTGATGAGCAAGAATGCCTAAACGGGACCTGGAGACACAAAGCAGTGGAGAAAGAACGTTTTATTGCTGAAACACAGTACCTCCTAGTGCTTGGAACAGACACTAAAATACAGAAGTGGATGATGGCAATAATTCGCCACTTATTCAGGACCTGCTATGTGCCCCACACAGCACCAGCTGCTTCGAGTATATTGTCTTCTTATTCGTCGATAATGTCATGCTTATTTTACAGAAAAGGAAACTGAGGGCTGGCTGAGTAAAAGGCTCAGCCTAACCCATGTAGAAGGGGCAGAATGTAAGATTTAACCATGGTTTGTAATGAAAATAATACTTCCTAGCAACTGAGAGCTGCCGTGGTCATGGTCATGGTCTAAGCCTTTCTAAGTATTTACTCGTCTGTTCCTCTTGTCAGTGTTGGGAGATGGGCATTATTTCTATGCCTGTTTTACAAATGGGAAAACCAAAGACCAGCAGGGGGAGGGGAGCACCTTGCCCCAGGTCAGTGGGCAGCCACTTGCAAGGCCGCGTGTGAACACAGGCGCTCTGCCGCGAACCACAGGACCTTGACCCTCGCCCTGTGCTTCTGGAGAACTGGGCTGCTCTAAGGACGCGATGTCCTGGCAGGGCCACGTGCCCTTCCAGACTACCGGGAGGCCTTCAGCCAACCTCACCCAGGTGGGCAGCCGTGGTGAGGGAAAGGGCCGTGCAGAGTCTCCAGGCTGCTCGGCTGCACCATGGAGACTGGCCCCAGGACCAAATTCCGGGGCTCCTTCTACTGCCCCACAACACCTCTTTGTTCCAGAATCAGCTGCTATTTAACCACCAACAGCCAACAGAAGCATGGAGTGAGGCACAAATGTAACTGATGCTTTTTTTCTTGGCCCCTCTTTAAAAAAATAAAAATAAAATAGTACTACTACTACTACTAATAATGATGCTGAAACTGAGCATGGTGATGCCCAGCTGTAATCCCAGTGACTTGGGAGGCTGAGGCAGGAGAATCGCAAGTTTGAGGCCAGCCTCAGCCACTTAGTGAGATCCTGGTTAAAAATGAAAAATAAAAAGGGCTGGGGATATAGCTCAGTGGTAGAATGCTTGCAAAACATGTGTAAGCTCCTGGATTCAATCCCTAGTACTCCAAAAATAATAATAATAATGAAAATGATAATAATAATAAATCACTAAAAAGGAATAGTGAAACGATTTCAAATAACATAATTTGTTTAACACAATACACCCAAAGCATTGTCCTTGCAACATGTCATCAATGTAACAATTACTAGGGAGGTACACTACATTTTTGTTGGTCAAAAGCCTTTGAAATCCCGTGTGTGGTTCACGCTTCCTGCACACCTCAATTTGGATGAGCCACATCAAGAGCTCAGTGGACACCTGAGGTCAGTGTCTACCTCCCTGTATGCCTTGGCTTTGGAGCCCGGCTATTCAGAGGACCAGCAGCTTCTGGGAGCATGCAAGCCATGCAGAATCTCAGGCCAAGCCGAGGCCTCCTGAGTCAGCCCCTGCGCCTAACAGGCTCCCTGACATGCACACGCTTTTTATCTGAGCAGGGCTGCCCTTGTCCCAAGGAGCCCCAGAAATCCTTTGGAACACTTAGAAGCCACAGGATCTTATTCCCAGAAAAATATCAATATGCAAATGCACAGACTTCTGCTTACAGTTTCAGAAACCCTCCCAGTTCTTAGTAGCCTAGCCAAAGATTTCTAGTTCTGTGGGTTCCACACAAAGAGACCCACTCTGGTGGTGGTGTTTAAAAATAAATAAATGAAAATGTGTATGGTGCACATGTTTCTGTCTTTTACAAATGAAACCTGACTCTGTGTATCCCATAGGCTCCGAGTAAGCCGCTGGATTGGCCAGGAAGGCAGCTCATTCCTGCATGTTCTGCCTCGCCTCCATCCAACCCCTTGCAGACCTGGAGGGCACCTGTGTCAACCAGGTTCTCTAGAGAAAATGGAGCCAATAGGACAGACACACACAACGGTTAAGCTGGGCATCCTAAATTAACCATCATAGCTGGGGGTACTGGCGCACGTCTGTGATCCCAGCTGCTCTAAAGGCTGAGGCAGGAGGATCGCAAGTTCAAAGCCAGCCTTAGCAACTTAGCAAGGCCCTAAGCGACTCTGTGAGACCCTGTCCCTAAAGAAAACATAAAAAGGGCTGGGGATGTGGCTCAACAGATTTATTAGGAGGATTTGGCTCATGTGGTCATGAAGCTGAGAAGACTCGCAATCTGCCATCTGCAAGGGACCCAGAGAAACTAGTGGTATAGTTCAGTTCAAGTCTGAAGGCTTGAGAACTAATGTCCCAACTAAGTGGGGCACAGTGGCACACACCTGCAATCCCAGCTACTCCAGATCACAAGTGTAAGGCCAGCCTGGACAACTCAGTGAGACCCTGCGTAGAGATGGGTCTCAGTGACAGAGCACTTGCCTAGCATGTGCAGGGCCCTGGGTCTCATCCCCAGCACTGCAAAAGAAAAAGAAAAAGAAAAACAAGGTGTCCCAGCTAAAAGTGTGAAGCAGGGTCTTCTCCTTCCTCCCCCTTTTTCTGCTCAGACCCTCAGTGGGTTGGGTGATGCCCAGTCAACTAGAGAGGGCCACCTGCTGTAGAGGCTTGTGATTCAAAAGCTGCCCTCATCCCGAAACACCCTCACAGACACACCCAGAAACAATGGTTAAGCTGCGCATCCTATGGCCACAAATTAACCATCATAGCTGGGGGTACTGGCGCACATCTGTGATCCCAGCTGCTCTAAAGGCTGAGGCAGGAGGATCGTGAGTTCAAAGCCAGCCTCAGCAACTTAGCAAGGCCCTAAGCGACTCAGTGAGACCCTGTCCCTAAAGAAAACATAAAAAGGGCTGGGGTGTGGCTCAGTGGTTAAGCGCCCCTGGGTTCAATCACCAGTTCCCCCTCCCCCCCTGCAAAATATAATAACTAAAAAAAATTAACCATCCCAAAGCTTTAGGCCTCATGTGTGGCTCCCACCCCAACCCCCTTCCCCACCTTGAGCTGGCCTACAACTTGTGGCCCTCTGGCCATGGTCGCCTGGATAGAGCTCTTCTGTGGGCCATTTGTTTCTGTTTAAATGCCCTGAACAACTCTGAAGACCAGATGGGTTCTAGAACACTGGACTAAGACATCCCAACTGCCCGGCAGCCTCACGTCACCATAGGTCACTTCCTGGCTAGAGTCACAGAACCCATGATGACCTCAGGTGGCCTCCTGTGCCACCTTAAATCACCAAAAGACAGAGCTGGAAGTTGGAAGGACCTATGTCATCTCTTCTTGTCCCCCGACTCTACAGAAGGAGAGAGACCACACACCCCAGGTCACACCACACTTGCTCTCCATGTGACTTCCTTCAGCTGGCTGTGAGCTCTCTGTGCAGAGGGAAATTAGGAAGTCTCAGGTAGAGTACAGGACACAGTTTCTGGTTTCTTTCCTCCGCCTCGTCATTGTGTTTTCCATCCCACCTTCAGGGCTTGGGCTGGGACCCCGTGGGTCTCTAAAGCCCACCGAGACCAGCACATCTCTGCACTGGAGGCAAAGGGCTGCAAAGCCAGTGAGGCAGAAGTTCAAGCTCCTCACTTGACTGGACCTTGGCATAACTGTAACCTCCCCTCCTTCCCTCCCCTCCTTCCATCCGTATTGGGGATCAAACCCAGGGGTGCTCAACCACTGAGCTACATCCCCAGCCCTTTCAAATTTTTTATTTTGAGACAGAGGAAGTGAGCCTCAAAATTTGCAATCCTCCTGTCTCAGCCTCCTGAGGTAAACTGTATTCTTTTTCCTTAAAGAGGGTCCCCTAAGGCCGGGTATGGTGGTATACCCTTGTAATTCCAGTGATTCAGGAGGCTGAGGCAGAACGATCACAAGTTTGAGGCCAGCCTCGGCAACATAGCAAGAACTTGTCTCCAAAATTAAAAAAAAATAAACAAATAAAAAGGACTAGGGATGTAGCTCAATGGTAAAGTGCTCCTGCATTCAATACCCAGTACAGAAAAAGAAGAAAAAAATTAAGATCTCCTAGATGGTATAAGCTTTGGATCCTATAAAAACCTCCATGGGCAACTGTTGCTCACACCCTTGGAGACAGAGTCCAGGCTCCTAACCCCGGCCTCCAACTAGCCCCGGCCTCCACCTAGCCCCGGCCTCCACCGCCCTTGCCTGGCCTGTCTGTCCCCACCCTCCCTGCACTCATGGTGCTCTACCCCAATGGTATTTCTGGCTAATCCCTGAGGGTGCTCTGCTCCTCCCTCTCTTTTTTGGGGGGAAGGTGCCGGGGGGGGGGGCGGTGGTACCAAGGATTGAACTCAGGGGCACTCAACCACTGAGCCACATCCCCAGCCCTATTTTGTGTTTTATGTAGAGACAGGGTCTCACTGAGTTGCTTAGTGCCTCGCCATTGCTGAGGCTGGCTTTGAACTCGCGATTCTCCTGTCTCAGCCTCCCTAAGTGCTGGGATTACAGGCTTGTGCCACCACACCCAGCTCCTCTCTTCTTCAGATGATACCCCCCACCTGCCGTGCCCTTCCCACCTCCAGGTCCTACTGACATCCCTCCACCTCAATGAAGTCCCATGGTCTCACGTACCGGCTCTGTGTCCTGTCCTTCTGCCTCCTTGCTACTCTATTGTGACTACCTTCTAGAGCTCTGAAAGTAATGTCTGATGCAGAGCGAGCAGGCTGGGTTTGTTAAGTAAAATTCAGTTCAAATAAAACACAGGCAAATAAGACATAGTCGAGGTGTGGTGGTACACACCTGTAATCCCAGCCACTCAGGAGGCCAAGGCACAAGGATTGCAAGTGTGAGGCCAGCCTCAGAAACTTAGCAAGACCCTGTATCTTGATTTAAAAAATCAAGATAAAAAGGCCTGGGGATATAGCTAGAGAGAGCATGTGGGATTCAACCCCCACTATTAAGAATAAATAAGTAAATAAATAAAAAGACAGAAGCAGCTTTGTGTCTCAGCTTCTCTGAGCTGTTGCTATTCAAAGGGCTGTCTGTGTCCCATTTTGTCCTGGGGCAGGGCTGATTTGGGTCCCTTACCATAGTGTTACCACGTCCTCTTTCATTCTTGCTAGTGCCCTGGTTCTGATTCTAAATTACTTGTCACCCTTTCCCTGGAGCTCTCTTCCTGGCTGACCCTTGAGCATCCTTCAAGAAGGCTTCTCAGGCACCAGGAATGTTTCCCCCTACAGGTCAGGGAAGCCCCCACGAGAGGCTGTGCGGACAAAAGGGAGACTTTCTTATCACTCAGAGCCAGAACTTTGAGGCACAGTCAGCTACCCATGCTGAGGACCGGAGGCAGAAAATAGGACAGCTCCTCCCTAAAAAGGGTTTTTGTTTTTTTTAAATCAGTGAGAAAATAGTTCCCCAGAAGCTCCACTCCCCATGCTCTCCATAGCACTTCCCCTGCATCCAATTGGCCAGAGTTGTGTCACATGCTCTGGCCTTTACCAGTGGCGGGTAGGGGAGTGGGTGCCTTTGGACTGGCTTGACCAATCAGGATTCATACTCAGGAGCTGGGATGAGGCTCAACCTTTCAGGAACACATGGTCACCATTTTGAAAACCTATTGGCCATGTTTACTGCTTTCCCTGCCCTCCTAGGTGGGGAGGGAGCCCTCCTCCTCCAGATGCCCACAGCCTGATTCTCTCCCACATTACAGGACACCTCACTTTGCACCTGCCTCCTGCTGCCAGGTCTTAGGTTCCACAGGAGCAGGAAGCATATCCTACCCACCTTGCAGAAGCTTGAAGACTGTTTCAGTGAACAAATACATTTCCTTCCTGGTGGTACTTCCATAAAGTGTAATTTACTTGTTTTATATATAATGAGACACTTCACTATTAGGAAAAGTTGTGGGTATTTCACATCTAACTCTTATACTATGTGCTCCTTGGGTACAAGGCCACTTCTGAGCACATCTCTGGTCTCTCATGCAGAGTCTGATCCATGGTACATGCTTTTATTTTAAGATATAATGCAGAATCAACAGGTTTTCATGAAACACAGGGATGAAGAAATGAACTGTGCTATATGATAAAGTGAATAAAAGAAGTGAGACATAAAAGAATAATTGTGTAAAACTCCATTTATATAAAGTTCAAAATGGCAGAACTTGGTGATGGAGGTAAGAAGGGTCACCTCTTTGTAGGAAGCACAGTGGAGCTTGGCGTGGCTGGAGTTGTCCTATCTCTTGACCTGGGTAGTAATTACACAGCTGTGCACATATGAAAAAGGTATTCATCTTTAAATTGTGGTAAATCCAGACAATGGAGTATAATTCAGTGCTAAATAGAAATGAAGTATCAGCAGGCGTGGTGGTGCACGCCCGTAATTCCAGCACTTTGGGAGGCTGAGATAGCAGAATCGTGAGTTCAAAGCCAGCCTCAGCAATGGCGAGGCGCTAAGCAACTCAGTGAGACCCTGTCTCTACATAAAACACAAAATAGGGCTGGGGATGTGGCTCAGTGGTCGAGTGCCCCTGAGTTCAATCCCCGGTACTCCCCCCCCAAAAAAAAAAAAAAAGAAAAGAAATGAAGTATCAAGCCACGAGCAGACATGGAAGAAGCTTAAATGCACATTACTAAGAGAAAGAAGCCAATAGAAAAAGACTACATCTGCACAATCCCAAAGACAAGACCTTCCCGGAAAAGGCAAAACTATGAGGACAGTTTAAAAAGAAAAAAAATTATGGTTGGCAGAGGTTGGGGGGCGGGAGGCAGGGATTGAACCACCGTGGATTTTCAGGGCCACAAGCCTGTTCGGCATGATACTGCAATGGCAGACACAAGTCATTATACATCTGTCCCTACCGAGAGAGCACAACTCCAAGAGAGAACCCTAAACTGTGGACTTCAGGTGATCACAATGGGTGTGTGGACGGAGATCCATTGGTTGTAACAGATGCACCACTCTGGTGAGGGATGTGCTCACGGGAAGGCTAGGAGTGTCCCAGTGGAGGACACAGGGACTCCTTGCACTTCTGACCCAATTGTGCTGTGAACCTAAAACTGCTCTAAAACATAAAGTCTATTTCCCTACAAATGATTCAGCCCTATACTTCGTGCACGATGCAGTCAATAAGGAAACAAGATCCCCCGCATCATAATATTAACTGGCATTTCCTAAACACCGCAGGGAGCCAGACCCTGCTCTAGCTATTAGTATTTCTCGAATGGCACGAGAAGATGGGCTAGCCAGCCTTGGTCTCCATCCTGTCCTCAGTGCTCAGCACATAACAAAGATTAGTCAAATAAAGAAATGTGCTCCTTTAGCTGTCAAACAGCCCCGTGCTCTAGGAATTGTCATGCTCTGTATGGTATGGATCGGGAAAGCAAACCTCAGACTGGGCCACACAGCCTTGGTCAGTAGCAGAGCAGGACCTGAGCCCTGCTTGTCTGGGGGACAAAGGCTGTGAGTTTCCGAGGCTTCATGGGTGCCCTGGAGCTGAACCCCAGAGCTGAGAGTGTTCAGAAGACACCCTGGGAAAATTATTCACAAGAGTTTTCACCTGTCCATGTTTCCCCTAAATTAATTGCTGTTGTCTTTGAGATCTGGTTATAAAGTGCCCTGATTATAGCTGGGATAAATGATATTCCAAGCCCAAGTTCAACTTGCCAACCTGTCAATAACTTTGACACCGTGATTCCCAGTCACCTGGTAACTAGTAAAAGGTGTAATATTCTGAAGCCTTTAATTTTACCTTTTGCAGGAGAGGAAAATTGATGGGAAAGGCAGGGTACAATCTGAGACATGTACAAATTACCTTTTGATGCTCATGAATATATATGCCATTTGCATCAGATGTCCGCCAGAGCAAGAAGCCCTGTCCCCTGGATGAGCTCAGTTGATGGCCATCAGCGCCTAATTGCTGGGCTCCTCTCATCTCTCCCACCAGGGAGTGAAACCTTGCTCAAGGTCATTGTCGAGGTGCCAATCTGCAAGTTTCCAATGCTCAAGGAGTTGCAGCAGGAACAAAAGGTGTGTGTGGTCCCCAGTGAAGTGTGTGGTATGAGGGGTCAAAGGCCAGGGAGGATGAGAGGGTCAAGAGTGACCTACCAGGGCAACCTCAGAGCCACCATGAGTGAAGCCACCATGAGTGAAGCCACCATGAGTGAAGCCACGCCAGAGGGCTGGGGCTTGGAGGGTGAGCAGGTGGCATGCAGAACAACTGCATGCAGAGCTCTTTCAAACAGTCAGTCTGTGACCGGGAGGGGAGAGAGAGCAGCACAGGAGAAACCCATTGTGGATTTTTTTGGAAGATTTTTCATTGTGATGAAATATACATAAAACCCTTCATTTTAATGTGAACAATTCCAATGACATTATGCACATTCACAATGTCATGCAACCAACACCACCATCTAGTTCCAAAACAGGTACATCACCGCCCCAAAAGAGACCTCATATCTATTAAACAGGTACCCCCCATTCCTGCCTTCCTGGCCCCTGGTGGAAGACAAGCCGTGCTCTGTCTCATGTGGTCTCATGTGTCCGCCTGGACTGGACAGTGCACATTCCCAGAATCATACGCCATGTAGCTTGTTGTCCCTGGCTGCTTTCACTTAGCATCGTGTTCTCAAGTTCTTCCCTGTGGTAGCATATCTCCATCTCTGATTAGTCATTTTATTGCCAAATAATGGTCCATGGTATGTAGCCACGTTCCGTCTGCCCACTCACTGGCTGGACTTGGGGTTCTACCCTTCAGCCACCATGCTCTGCACTGCTCTGAACATTCACGTTCCAGGTTTTTGTTTTGTTGGCACCTGTTGTCAGGTCCTTTGGGCACATACCTAGGAGTGCCACTTCCGCGATGAGCTGGTTGGGGAACCGCCCCACGGTTTTTTCATGGTAGATGCGTTCCCTGCCCCTCCCCCAGCCATGCTGGAACTCTCCCACTTCTCCACATCTTCGTGAACACTTGCTATTTTCCAATTTTTTTAAAAAATCAGAGCCAGGCACGGTGGTGCACATCTGTAATCCCAGCGATTTAGGAGGCAGAGGCAGGAGGATTGCAAGTTCAAGGCCAGGCTCAGCAACTAAGTGAGACTCTTTCAACATAAAAAAAATAAAAAGGGCTGGGGATGTGGCTCAGTGGTAAAGCACTCTTGGGTTCAACCCCAGGACCCTCCTCCAAAAATAAATTAGAGTACCTTTCCTTCTAAGAACGGATTCCTCTTTCTCCTGCGGAGTGCCCTGCAAATGGCCACTGGGAGGTGGCATCACAGTGGGGAGTGGACAGGCCTGGCCTTGCCCTCTGGGAATGCATGGAACCACAGGATCATGGGAAAGTCAGACTCTGTGAGAACCTTTCCATCTCCGTCTTTGGCTTTGAGCTTCAGTTCCACCCCTGCTCTCTCCAGCTTCTGTCTCTGCTGCTTCGACCCCCAGTGAGACCTGAATCTCAACGTGGGGCCCCCAAGCCCCGGCTGGGGGTAAGCAAGAAGGGCAAGATCCTGGATTTTGGCGTGAGTGTCCTGCAGGCCGAGGCACTGGCCCTGTGGCCTGCTGGCTGGGCCCTCCAGGGAGCTACTGGATCTTCTTTGGCCTTCCTGACAGTAAAATGGGGACCACACAACTTACCTGGGAGGTACTGTAGGAAGCACAGGAATAACCAATGTGAAGAGCCAGCACAGTCCCCAACCCTGAGTGGACACTCAGCAAACGGCTTCCAGCCAGGTGCCATGGCATACACCTGTAATTCTGGCAGCTTGGGAGGCTGAGGCGGGAGGATGGCAAGTTTGAGGCCAGCCTCAGCAACTTAGCAAGACCTTGTCTCAATATAAAAAGGACTAGGGGTGCAGGTCAGTGGTATAAGGTCTCTCTGGGTTCCATCCCTATACATACATATACATACATACATGGACACATAATTAAAATCAATAGGGACACAGGAGAGAAAGAGAAGTCAAAACAACCAGAATAGGGATTTCTTTTTAATCTATTACTGCCTGTGGTGATGTTGGCAGACTGGGGAGGTGGCCTCTGCTCTGGGCCAGCAATATGCCCCCAACATGCTCCTTCTGGCTGACCTGGGACCTCAATCACCCACCAGCTCCCTGAGGGTCACCTCAGTCTCCCAGGTAGTTCCTGTGTTCAGTGAGCTTTGGGGGACCCTGACTGTATGAGTCCCTGAGAGCTCCCATAACAAAACACCACAAACTGACTCAAAATGACAGAAATTTATTTATTTATTTATTTATTTTGGACCAGGGGAGCTCAGGGACACTCCACCACTGAGCCACATCCCCAGCCCTATTTTGTGTTTTATGTAGAGACAGGGTCTCACTGAGTTGCTTAGCGCCTCGTCGTTGCTGAGGCTGGCTTTGAACTCACGATTCTCCTGTCTCAGCCTCCCTAAGTGCTGGGATTCCAGGTATGTGCCACTGTGCCCGGCTCAGAAATTTATTTTCTAACTGCTGTGAGGACTAGAAGCTGGAAGTCCAGGTGCCTCTTCCAGTGTCGTGTTGCTGGTGGCCTTGTGGAGGGAACCACTCAATCTCTGCCATCCTCATCCCGTGTCCTTCCCCAGCCGGTACAACGCCCCTCCCCTAGTTGCTATGTTTTGTAAGGACACCAGTCATTGCGTTAGAGCCCACTCAAGTTTATTATGGCCTTTTTTGTGTTGAATCTGTCTGCCAAGGCCCTGTTTCCAAGCAATACTGCCTTCGTACGTACCACTGGCTGGGACGGCAACAGCTCTATCTGGAGGATGAGATTCTGCCCACCACACTGGCAGGGAATCAGGTTTGGCGAAGCCTAGAGATTAGACGGTTTGGAGAAGTCCTCTTTAAGAAAAAAAATACTAAATCATAAATATCAGTTTAGGCAAAGGGCTGAGCAAGTGAGGTGTCCTATAGTTTTAGTTTCAGTAACTTCATGAAAAATCTGCCTCTGGATAAATCTCATTTATCCTGATTCAATTTCTAAATTCATTAGAGGCCGAGGGCGTGGCTCAGTGGTAGAGCACTTGCCTGGCATGCAGGAGGCTCTGGGTTCCATGCCCAGCACTGCAAACAAAACAAAACAAACAACAATCAATACATGAAACAGAAGGAATAAAACAGTTAAAGATGACAAGCACCCTGTCGTCCCAGCTCCTGGGAGGCTGAGGCAGGAGGATTGCCAGTCTGGGCAATTTTTAAAAAGGACTGTGGGTGTAGCTCAGTGGTAGAGTACTTGCCTAGCCTGTGCGGGGGGTGAGAGTGGGGGTGGTCCTGGGTGCAATTCCCAGTACCACAAAATAAAAAATAAAAGTAAAAAAAGAGAAGATGATAATCCATTCAAGCATAAATTTTTGTAAAAAGACCTAATATCCTAATGTCTGTTACAATAGGTCTGAAAGGGCATGTATGCAAATTTCAACTCATTTTTTTTTTTGTGGCTGAGGAGTCGTGAGTATCTGTTATGTATCTTTTTTTGTTTTTCTTTTGTTTTTCTTTTTGCTTGTCTGCATGTTCTAGTCCTGCGACTCGGAACATATTTTGCCTTTATAAGAACCATAACCATCTTCTCGTAGCAGGCTTGATGTGTCGATTAGAGCTGAGATGTGCCGGAGACGCTGGCCGCGCTGCTGGAAACTATCACTGGCGTCCTTCCTGGGAAACACTATTTCCTCAAGGGCTCCAGAGCCCCTGAGCTTCCCCTTTGGCTTCCTCAGGGGTCCCCACCCCACCCCCACCCCCAAAGGCTGCCTGCTCCGATTGGGAGGGTACCCAGAGAGGCTGGCGATGCAGCCAGGAGAGGTCCTGTCAAGCAGAATGAGGGCCGTGGCCACTGATCCGTTTCCCTGATTTACATCAATTTACATTCAGTTCTCATCAATCTACATGAAAATCAGGTGGCTCGGTCTATTCCTTGGAAGTCGCAGAGGCTGTGGGCCTGAGGGAGGATGGACGGAGACACCCCCCTCACTTTCCAAACCCTGGGCAGATTAATTTGTCAACCAAAACAGGGGCCGGAATTGTAATCATAGCCACCTGGCACTCTGTTACTTTCCCCAAATTGGATAGATAAATGGATCTTTGTGGCTTATTAACCTGAACGTTTGGTCCGCTTCATTTTCGACTCCGGTGCATCTTGTCACAGGAGGTCACCGATGCCATTCTTCCATTCCTTCCTCTAGCGACAATGTACTGAGATCTCCCATGTGCCAGGCAACTGTGCTCCGTGCCCAGCCAAGAAGGCGATTGCCTGTGTCCCCGGCTCACGCTTGAATTTGCTGTCCTCGCTCTTGTTATTTAGAGTAAGTTTTAAGGTAGGTGTGACCCACATCCAGCGAAGTGCCCGGCCCTCAGGGACACAGCGTGACAGGTACTAACTGTAGGTGCGTGAATTCTCCACCATGAGCAAGAGTGAGCACTGTCTGGATCCCCAGGGGCCTCCCACGCCCCACTCAGTGACACCTCCTACCCATGGAGCTAAGCATGGTCACATTGCTCTGATTTCTTTCTCCATCAGTTCCACCCGTGTTTCAATGAATGCAGGAGAGAGCTGCATGCTTCCATATACAGCACAGCTCTATTGCCAGGACTTCAGACCTGGGCCACACTTACTCTGGTCACCCTTGCCTGTCAGATTCCGCTCTGTTGCTGCTTACGCCCATAGTCTGTTCTTGGAGCCCCGTGCGATGGTGACCAGCTCCTTCGGAGGCTGAAGCAGGAGGATGGCAAGTTCAAAGACAGGCTCAGCAACTTAGGCTTCATATTAGTGAGACCCTGTCTCAAAACCAAAAAAAAAAAAAAAAAGATTTATTACTGTGTAATATCTAATTACATGTATATACCACAATGATGAACCATTCCCTGTCAACGGATACTGGGTTGTTTCCAGTTGGGGACAACTATGGATAAAGGCCCCAGGAACACTTCTCTTAGTATCATAAACCTGGATGAACATGTGGGGTCAAGGACGGCCTGCTTTAGTTGGTTCTGATGCCCTTGCCTTTTGAGCAAGGTCCCTTTGCCTTTTGAGCAAGGTCCCTTTGGCTCCTATTCCCCAGGC
The DNA here is from genome assembly GCA_004024805.1 of Geosciurus inauris. Taxonomy (NCBI): domain Eukaryota; kingdom Metazoa; phylum Chordata; class Mammalia; order Rodentia; family Sciuridae; genus Geosciurus; species Geosciurus inauris. Next base: position 59,086 of record PVHX01007120.1, on the reverse strand, counting down.
CGCTTATTATTATAATCACATGGCTCCCAATACTTTGCCCTTTTATCTATTCAATAAGGATTTGTTGATCACAGTGATGGACTGAATCACACCCCCCCCCAAATTCAAGCCCCGAACCCCAATGTGAAGGTATCTGGAGATAAAGTCTTGAGGAGTCGATTGAGGTCAACCGAGATCATAAGCCTGCAGCCTGATGGGACTGGTGTCTCTATACCAGACGCCAGAGAGCGCTGTGTCCTTCCTGCCTCAATCTGCACCCAGGAAGGGCCAAGGGAGGAGAGCTGTCTGCGGGCCAGGAGGGGGCCTCTCAGAACCAAGGCTGCTGGAAACTTGATCCCAGACTCCAGGCTGCAGAACTGAGAGAGGATCCTGATGTTCAAGTCACCCAGTTGATGGTTTTTCCCTCTGGCAGATTTGGCTGACCATGTGTCATGCAGAGCTAGGGGCTGGGGACAGAGCGCCCATCAAGACAGACGAGACTTTGCCCTCAGGTTGCTTCCATTCTCAAGGGGGAGAAAGAAAACAGGGGGAAAATGACAGTACATTTTGCCTTTCATCAGAGGGTGCCAAGTTCAAGAGAGAGAGTAGGGGTGCAGGGGGTGACAGGGTGTAGTATTTAGGTGTCAGTAGTGACCGTCAGGAGAAGGGAAGGAGCAGGCCATGGTAGACCTCTGGGAAGTGTGAGCCTGGCAGGCGGAGCAGCACGTGAGGAGGCCCTGAGAGAGACACCCTGGGCGCCACGGATGAAAGTTCTAGAGAGCCCTGTGAGGCAGGGGTCACAGAGAGTGAAGTCTGGGTGGGCCGTGGAAGGACTGGAACATTTATTCTAAATCAAGGAAGCTTGTATCCATCAGGGTTCCCCAAAGGGTTCTGACTTCCACGTGTCAGAACTTCCCCAAAGAAGCAGAATCAACAAGGTGAGTGTGTGCACACGCGTGTGCATGAGCGTACGCACGTGTGCATGGACAGATTGTTTTCAAGGAACTGGTTCATACGATGTGGAGACTTCACAGGGCAGACCAGAAAGCTGGAAGCTGAGGCGGGAGCTGGGATCGCCTGTTTGGGACAGAGTTCTCTCTTTTCTCTCCTGGGAATCCTTAGCTTTTGCTCTCAGGCCCCCATTGATTGGCCGGGGCCCACCCACATGATGAAGGATCTTGTCCTTTACTTAAAGCGTTAACCACATCTATAACACACCTCCACAGCTGGGCATGGTGGTGCACGCCTATCATCTCAGTGACTTGAAAGGTGGAGACAGGAGGATCACAAGTTCAAGGCCGGTCTCAGTAACTTAGTAAGATACTGTCTCAAAATGTAAAAAATTAAAAAGAGCTAGGGATGGAGCTCAGTGGTAATGCACCCCTGGGTTCAATCCCCAGTACCAAATAAAACAAAACAGCAACAACAACAACAAAAAATTCCAAAAAAACTCCACAGCAACATCAACGCCATGTTTGAGTTAAGAGCTGGCCCAATGGCCAGCCAAGCTGACCGCAAACACATCACCAGGCTCGGCAAGGTCTGTGCAGAGGGCATGCTGTTTCTCACCTGGTGTAGTTTCTGAATTACTTTAAGGGACATGATCTGGCTTGCTTGAAATGGGTCCCTCTAGCTTCCTTGTGGAGAATAGCCTGCAGGGACTCAGTTGGCTGCCACCAGGGAGACCATTAGGAGGTCACTGCCAGCACCAGCGGAGGCTGCCGGGAATGGGACCTGGACCTGGGTGGTGACGTGGAGGTGGCAAACTCATTGGCATGCGGTTCCCATGGGAAGGTGGAACCGGAAGGTGCCACTGCTCTGTCCTCCCAGAAACCAATCCATCCTGCCTGAGGCCTTGCACACAGCAAGCGTACAGTGTTTGCTGACAAGGAATGTATGAAAAAGTGAGTAGCTCAGAGCACTTTGCAAACTGTAAAGTCCTGTCCATACGTTCCGTGCAAACTGTAGAGCACTGTGCATATGGTCTCCCTTTCACCCCCAGGCCTCCTCTGCCCTGCTCCCTTTCCTTGAACTGGTGCACCCTTTGAGGAAACTCTAGCTGTGGCCCAAATCCCATTTCCATCTTGGAACGGGGTTTGCCGTGGCCCACATTCAACAATTCTCTCTGGCTTCCCTTGACCTCCTCCGAGTACAGTAGAGCCAAGGCCACCCTCCTAGGGGACGCTCCCGCTGCACAGGGCCTGCAGATTGGGCGGTAATCACATTCTCTGCTATGTCCCAAGTTCCTGTTCCCCTCTAACCCAGAAAATGCATGAGAACATCACATTGTCTTCTGTGGCATTTCCAGAATCTGGGAGCAGGGTGGACATAATCCATCCATCTTATGTCCTTGAGGGTTAAGAAGAAGAGCGGTGAGGTCTGCCAGGGTCTCTCACCCTTGACCCACACAGGGGGCTACTGACCCCTCACATTCATGGCTAAGCAGGTTCTTCAGAGTTCTAAAAAAATTTTAAAGTATTTAAGAAAGAAAAAGAGAAGAACCCTCTGCGTTTCCAGGGAAAGTGCTTCCACATTCCTGCTGGATAGAAGGAATACAGAGTGTCCTGAAGCCAGCAGCTACCTGGCCCCGTTCCCTGCTGTATTATAGAGCAAAGAAGCCAAATTTCCTTCTGATGTCTATAAATAAAATGTTTCATCCACAAGCAGTTAGGTGGAAGCATTTTTCCAACCAGCATGCATATGAGTTTCATTTCTCCCCAAGCTACATGTCAGATCAGAGATGTTAGTTTAAGCCCACTGCTATGTGCAATAATAATAATTTCTTCACAAGTCCCACTTCCTCTTTCCAACCCTCCCTTCCTCCGCCTCAGTCTGGGCTACATGTAGAAATTCTGCCTGGGATCAGACAAGCACAGCATTCCAAAGCTCTGTGGATGCAAGACATTGAGAAGGATAGGATTTGATTTCTCCCATTGCACATACAGCAATCTATTTCTGATCTCCCTGAATGACTGGGGGAGTCTTTTTTTCCTGATAAGAGCTACGCACACAGGTGATTCCATTCTCCTTCCTACCTACTCTGCCAGGCAGCTCAGCACCAGCAACTGCATCTGCCTATGGTTAGTGCCTACAAGTCCTCCGTTTTCCTAACTGCTGATTTCACCTTTGATTATCTTCACTGAGACTAATTTCCATGAGACTTATTGTATCCATGGTATAGCACTGGCCTAGCATGCACAAGGCCCTAGGTTCCATCTTCAGCACCAAAAAAAAAATATTTTTTTGAACAGTTTTTATTCTTAGTGACTGCAGCTCTCAGGCTGGATGAGGTACAAGATGTGGGAAAAAACCAGCAATAGGACAGGAGAGAAATGACCCTCAGCAGGCATGGGTTATGTGCCCTGCGTGATGTAAATATTTTACATAAACTTTTACTTTTTCAATTTAATCTGTACAACAGATCCTCTGAGGTGAGATGGCCAAGTCAAGCTTGGGGCAAATGTCTGACTCCAGTGCTAGTGTGGGCACCATACTATCACGATGCTCTTCAAACAGCAAATGAGGAAAAGGCCAGGTAGCAGCGAGACATGCATGGGAAAAGTACAACCATGTGTTAAAGGCTGATGTCAACCGGGAGGCCCAAAGAAAGTGTGAACAGGGGATATGCAAGGTGTCCATTTGTCTGTCCATTTGGCCATCCAACCATCCATTCATTCACCCAACCATCCATTTTACTATGAATCAATGGATGGGTGGGATGATCCACCCATCCATCCATCCATTCATCCAAATGTCCAGCCAGGTGTGGTGGCGCATGCCTGTAATCCCAGCACTTGGGGAGGCTGAGACAAGAGAATTGCGAGTTCAAAGCCAGCCTCAGCAACGGCAAGGTGCTAAGCAACTCAGTGAGACCCTGTCTCTACATAAAACACAAAATAGGGCTGGGGATGTGGCTCAGTGGTCGAGTGCCCCTGAGTTCAATCCCTGGTACCAAAAAAAAAAAGTCCATTCATGAATCTATCCACCCATCCATGAATCCATCCACCTATCCATCCATCTATCCATCCAACACTTTCTAACTCTACTACATGAGAGCCTCAAAGCTTTCCACAGAGATCTTTAGAGCTGGGATAACCCTACAGAATTGTCCCAAATTGAGGCAACACATTTATATCACCACATAAACCAGTCAGAAAGTGTGATCAGTTAAGGGCCATTAGCAGAGAGACTTGGATGAAAGCCATTGACAGTTAATGTTCCCCAGAGGATGGGGAAATGAGGGCTACATTTTTTATTTTATTTGGTACCAGGGATTGAACTCAGGGGCACTCGACCACTGAGCCACATCCCCAGACCTATTTTTGTGTTTTATATAGAAACAGGGTCTCACTGAGTTGCTTAGCGCTTTGTCATTGCTGAGGCTGGCTTTGAACTCACGATTCTCCTGTCTCAGCCTCCCAAAGTGCTGGGATTACAGGCATGTGCCACTGTGCTGGGCTGAGGGCTACTCTTCTGAAGAACGGGTCCTTGGTGACACAACACGGTCCCCAGAATCCGCTGTCTTGCAGTTTTCCATTTGATTATTTGTCCATTGTCTGTCCCCACTGCATCAGAATATAAGCTCCATGAAGACAGAGACTTTGTTTCATTTGCTGCTGCGTCTGCAGAGCCTAGAGCAGTGGCTGACCCACAGTAGAGGACAGTAAGAAATCATAAACGAATTGGAGAAAGAGAGTATTAGTTTGCTCGGGTTGTTGTAACAGGTACCACAGATTGGGTGGCTTAAACAACAAAAACTAATTTCTCATTATTCAAGAGCTAGGAATTCAAGATCAAGGTATAGGCAGGTTGGTTTCCTCTGAATTTTTGCCAGCTTTGTGTCACTGTGACCAGAATATTCAACAAGGAATTTTTCTTTTTTTGCACAGGGTTACTGGGAATGGAACCCAGGGACATTTTTCTATTAAGCTACATCCCCAGCCCTTTCTATTTTTTTTATTTTGAGATAGGGACTCGCTAAGTTGCTTAGACCCTTGCTAAGTTAATGAGGCTGACCTTGAACTTGGCAATTCGCCTGAGTCATTGGGATTACAAATGTGCACCAACATGCCTGGTCCAACAACAACTTCAAGGAGAAAATTTTTATCTGGGGCTCATGGTGTTAGAAGTCTCAAGCCACAGATGGCCGACTCCATTGCTCTGGACCCAAAGTGCAAGAGCACGGCAGAGGACCATTGCTCCAGTCCAGGCAGCCAGAAAAGAGAGGGGAGGGGGCTGTAGGGAAGACGAAGCCTTTCTGGACGTCCCCCAGCCATGCCCCACCTGTCTACAGTTACCACTCAGTCGGTTCATTCAGATCAGGATGGCCTGATGAGGTTATGGCTCTAGCATTCCAATTATTTCACCTCTGAACATTCCTGCCTTAACACAAGAGCTCCTGGGGGACATGTCATACCCAATCTCTACACCCTGTGTCCTTGGCTTACAGTGTGCGTCCTCTCACTCTCTCCTCAGATGGTCTTTTCTCTAGGCATGAACATCCTTGCACGCCCCTCATCTCCTCTCTTATAAAAACACCACTTACATTGGATTAGGGTCCACCTTAATGGGCTCATTTCAACCCAAACTCTCTCTTTAAAGGTACTACCTCCAAATACAGTCGCGTGCTAAGGGACTTGGGGGAAAACAACTCAGGCCCTAACAGAAAGGGCAGCTAATTTGATAGTGCTTATTACGGGTCAGCACGGTACCAACGAGCATGAGCTATCACATTTAATACAGGTGACAACCCCAGAGGTGGGTACCAATATCCTCATTAGACAAGATTGATAACTGGAGTTTAAAGAAACTGAGTGATTTACTCATTGGCGCACTGAGAGCAGGCGGTGAAGTTCAGAGTTCAGCGTCCTGAAGGCTGGCTCTTTGGCTCCAGAGCCTCGCCCTTATGTACTAAAGGATATTGGACATGAGAACCTGGATGGCTACTGGAAGCCAGAAAGGGACCTTCAGATCCAGCTGCTGGTCCCACTTGGGATAGCTTAGGAGGTTCTGCAGAGAACACAAATGGGCTCAGCTCCTGGCTGGGTCAGGCCAATATCCCAGCACCTGGTTTTCCATGTGACCAACTCCACATTTCTGTCCCAGGCCTGGCCACAAACCCAGGGGTTACCCTCCAGTCCTCTCTCCCTCCTCTCTTACAACCTTCAGCAAGATCCAACCACTCTGCCTCCAGAATAAACCCCAAATCAACCCACTGCCCTCCATTTCCATGGCTGGCATTCTAGGATGATTCGCCTTCTGCCATCTGGACCTCTGTGGGAGCCTTCTGACTGGCTTCCTGCATCCTTTCCATCTACCTGCCCCCACGGTGCCACACACTCCTTCCAAAACTCATCCTGTCCACAGCTGTAAAGGACTGAAGATTTGCCGTTCTTCCAGGCTAACAAATTAACAAGTCTGTTTCATGGATGCTGACAAAGAGGAAAAGAAGGAAAGACAAAAGACTCTGGGGTCAGAGACAAAAGGCCTGTTACTCTAGGAAAAGTAGCAGGCAGAATGTTATCCTGGCCCCTTGGTCTCCTTCGTCCCCGTTCCCACAGGTGGACAGGCCTGTGTGCACAGTGGGTCTGCATCCTGGGAGAGGAACTCTGAACTTAGGGAACCACTATTGTAGCAAGTACGAAGGGAACCTCCTCCTGTCGTGGAGGGAGAAGCTCATCCATTCAACTTGCTTACTGCAAAAACAACCCTGAGCAATGACCCAAGTAATGAATGCTGGGGGTCGTGCATTTGTGGCTACTTGGTAAGATGAAGGCCCACCCACCTCCAACAAAATTCATACACTTAGCCGGGCGCAGTGGCTCACACCTGTAATCCCAGCACTTAGAGAGGCTCAGATAGGAGAATCACGAGTTCAAAGCCAGCCTCAGCAACGGCGAGGTGCTAAGCAACTCAGTGAGACCCTGTCTCTACATAAAACACAAAATAGGGCTGGGGATGTGGCTCAGTGGTCGAGTGCCCCTGAGTTCAATCCCCAGTACCAAAAAAAAAAAAAAAAAAAAAAAAAATCCAAACACTTAACATGACTCTGTAGGCTCAGAGTGACCAGCTCCTAGGCAGGTCACAGTCACTTGTTCTCTGCCCTGACCTCCTCCTGGCTCCTGACCTGATGGCCATTGCACTGTCCTCCCCCATTTCTTGAGTTGCTCTTTTGTACCCTTTAAATGTCACCTCCTCCAGGAAGCTATCTACAACCATTCTGTTTTTCTTTTTGGTAAAAGAATTCTTTTTGGTAAAAGCCACTGAGCCACATCCTCAGCCCTTTTTAGTTTTTTATTTTAAGATATGGTCTTGTTAAGTTGCTCAGGGCCTCCCTAAGTTACTGAGGCTGGCTTTGAACTTGTGATCCTCCTGCCTCAGCCTTCTCAGCTGCTAGGATTACAGGTGTGTGCCACCGTGCCTGGCCATCCCCAACCCTTCTAACATTTCTTCCCATATGCATCATTATGTCAATGTATGTTGGATTCTTTTCAAATGTTATCACACTCAGAAATTATCTTTCCTTTGTAATTATGCTTTCTCCCTCTCATTTGTCAGCTGCAAGAGGGCACAACATCATCCGGCATGCTCCCTGCTGTATTTGCAGAGCCTAGATTCTAAATAAATATTTGGGCAAGGGCTAGAGTTGTGGCATTTGTGTGGCATGCGCAAGGCTGTGGGCCCCTTCCCCAGCACACACACAACGAGGGACATGTAAGTACAATGCAGGTCCAGGCAGGCAGGCGTGCTGGTGCTCACCTATAATCCCAGCGACCCAAGACGCTGAGGCAGGAGGATCCCAACTTTGAAGCCAGTCTCAGCAACTTCGCGAGACCCTGTCTCAAAGTAAAAAATAAAAAGGGCTGGGGATGTGGCTCAGTGGTGAAGCACCCCTGGGCTCAGTCCCCCATTTTCCACGCCCCACACATGCACGTGGGCGCGTGCACACACAGGCACGCGCACACACAAATGCAACGCAGGGGGCAACCCTAGCTCAGGAGGCTGGAGGCTCTGTCCCCACGGTGGGCAATGCCAATCAAGGAGCTTCTCAGTGCTTTGGAAACTTACAACTTGGCAGGACTCAGATTAATACCAAGGTACAAGTGCCGTGTGACTCAACACTGCGCTTCCAACATGAGGCTGCTCTTTGTAGTGGCCTCTGAGAACATCAGCGGGGACACCACAGCATAACTGTGGGGGAAGCTGTGGCTTGGGAGGTAGAAAGTATTAAAAATCTCTGTCTCTCTCTCTCACACACACACACATATACTTTTAAAACACAATATGCTCATAACCATTGCTTGGACCCTCTATGCAATGGTTAGCTTGAGTGCTCGGGACTCAGACCAGCCTGGGTTCAAGTCTAGAACTACCTGCCCCTGAGCCCCGTGGCCTGAGTCTCAGGATCAATACCTTCAACTAACAGCAGCATCAGGAAGGTGGCAAGGGATGGATTCCAGGGGCAGCTCGCGAGGGGCTTTCAATATGGAGTCTGCTAGCACGATGCGTCCCTCCGCGGGGTGGGCACAGAGCTTTGCCAACAGCTAGCCAGCCAGGCTTAGAGCAGAATGGCTCAGTGCATCAAGATGGCCAGGTGCCCAGAAGAGGCCTCGTAGAGTCCCCAGGGTTCCCGCGGTTGGAGGCAGGAGGAGTGTAACCCAGGGAGACAAAAACAGGACTGAGGCGGATACAGTGAGAAGTTGACAGCCTCTTGGTAGTGTCATCTCAGAGGGTAACAGCGGAACCAAGGGACAACAGAGCTGGCTGCTGGGGTTGGAGGCAGTTGGCTTGCGGGTAGAGGCGTTCAGTGCTAGTAGAGATGCCAGGGAGAAAGAGGCTGTGTGAATGTGTGCAAGTTCCCTAACCCCCAGGAGCCTCAGTGGTAGCTTATCAACAATGGCAAGAGAGGAAGAATGAGCCCCAAGGACAACGGATCCCATCCCCTAGGCCTGGCTCCAGGGATGCTCTTAACTCTGCTGTTGCTCTTTCCGTGTCTGACAATCAGCTATAAAACGCCAGCTGGGTTTCCACTGGGCGGTGGGGCAAGTGGGAGGAAGCTATTACTGGTGGGATTCAAAGTGGAGTGAACGGCACAGCCATTTCTCAGGTGCTGGCAATACCTTGGGAAGTAAAGTAGACCTGTGTTCCTCTATTTGCTGAGCAAATTCTCTGTAGGTTTCAGGCTTGGGCTTGGTACACAGAATAAAAGAAATGAGCCCAGCAAAGTCTTGGGGGCAAAGGGCAGGCCAGCTCTGTGCTCTTGTTCTAGAGCCCGGGGTCCAGCGAGGTGAGAGGCCCTTCTCTGGCTGTGCTCACAGGGTGGTGGGTCACAGGAGGCCTCTGGGAAACAGTCTCCCAACTCACCTGAGCATGGGAAATGACCTCTGAAGATAGCTCCGTGAGCAGGTGGAAGGTACCTCCAGCCACGCGGGACCCACTGCCCCACCTGAGCAGCTTTCCCTGACCCAGAACCTGGGGTGACAAGCCTGAGCACCCAGCCCCTCCCTGGACTCAGGGGACGTCTCGAAATGTGAAAGTGGTGGACCCAAGAGAATAAAGGGGACTGTTCTTCAGGCCAAAGTGACCAACGGGGGTGCTGGCTTTACAGGAAATACAGGTTCCTTTGCACCCCATGTGTCCCTGGGGCTGTGGACTCCCTGGTGGAAATGCTCCTGGGACACCTAACAGCCTTGTCCCCCAGCACAGCTGCACCATTGCTCCTGAGCAGAAGCACAGGGGACCCAAATTCTATTTCCAGGCTCTTTGGTTTGGTGACAACAGCTCTGGGTTTGCCACTAAGGACATCTTCATTCACATACGTCAAGTGCAGAAAGGGAGGTGTTGTCCCAGGAAGACTTCCCCGGGGAGCTTCTGGTCCCCCCGTTTTTGTGTCCATTGCTGCTTTGAGGACATGGTCTCTGCTGGCTCAGGCTTGATCCCTGCTAGACCCTGGGGTCTGGGCACAGATGCTGTCCCCAGAGCTCCAAGTCTGGTGGGAGAGAGTTACCTGACCATTCCTCCAACTCACTTTCTTACTTTTTATTTTTGTTTTTGTGTGGTGCTGGGGATGGAACCCAGGACCCACACCTGCCAGGTAAGCACTCTGGTCCTGAGCCACACCCTAGCCCTCCTCCACTGTTACTGATCTCCACCTCAGTACCACCCAGGCCTGCTCCCTGTCCCCAGGGAGGTCCTGCTCTCGTGGGTGAGAATGAACAAGTGATAAAACAGCTGATGGCCACTCCATGTTCTAAGAGCTACAGAGGATGACCTAAGAGCCTTGGGCTGAGCACGGTGCACATACCTATCATCCCACTCGTTGGACGGCTAAGGCAGGAGTATCACAAGTCAAGTTCAAGGCCAGCCTGGGCAACTTAGCAAGACCCTGTCTCAAAATATAATTTTAAAACACTGGGTGGCTTAAAACAAGAGGAACTTATTTTCTCACAGTGTTAGAGGCAGGAAGTCCCAAGCTAAGGTGTCGGCAGAGCCGTGCTCCCTCTGGAGGCCCTGGGGAGAATCCCTGTAGCCTCGCTGCTCCAAGCTCTGCCTGCAATTGCACATGGCCTTCTCATCTTTCTTTTTCTGTCTCCTAGAAAGACACATGGTCCTTGAACTTAGGGTCCTTGAACCTGGATAATCTCCAGGTTCATGATTCATCACATGTACAAAGACCCCTGCCCAAAGATGTCCAAAGGACTTAGACGTCTTTTGTTGGGGCTATTGTTCTGCCCACCATGGGTGGGTTGGGAAGGCAGGGAATCCCCCTCTTTGTGGGCCCCTCTGCAGGCCACAAAGTTCTGGGGAGATCAAGAGCACAGGCCAGACAAGGTTGGCAGCAAAGTGTAAGGAAAAGAGGAAGGTGCTAGGCCCGGCCCTGCCCCTGGGAGGCCCTGAGCAGGAGGCATTTTCCCACCCAGGTCCAGGTTCCGGCTTCTCACTGGAAACATCAGGAAGTCGGGACCATTGCTTCCAGGTGGCATCCTGAAATCTAGGCCTGGAAATGCTCCCAGACATAGGTCAGGTGGCCTCCAGGTGTCAATGACAGGTCCAACGATGCTCCTGGCCAGGCCCTGATATCCCCAGCGGAAAGACAGGCTGCTGCTGACAAGAACCTGGAGAGAGGAAGGAAGGAGAGGAAGGAAGCCTCAGATCCTCTGCTGAGGTCTCATCTACTGTAATTTATGAAGAGAGCCTTATTTCCATTTTACAGCTGCACAAACTGAGACTCAGAGAGATCCAGCCACTGACTACTCTCATACTCTCGGTCTACTTCCCAAAGCCTTTATTTTGGGGAGGAGTGGGGGTGAGCATCTGGCACAGGGGTGTCAACATAGGCAGGGATCTGGAGACTTCTGATCCTGTCCTTACAGCTACTCCTCTCGTCCATCCTCCTGTGGTCCTGGAGGGTTTGTGCCATGGTGACAGCCCCCATTTTACAAGTGAAGGACTTTGGCTTTTGCAGCTCCCAAAATTTGAAGCCAGAGCCTGGAATTTAATTGTCTCCCTGACACCCACTGAAATGTGGGATGTAGGGAGTCAGAAAGGAGAAGCAGGAGCATGGGAGACATCACTGGTTTCGACATAATTCCAGGACCAACCAGTAGTGACCTTCCCAATTTCCCTGTATTATTATAGAATTATTCAGCTCAACAATATAAAATGATCTACTCTACCTCCAGGAAGCCTTTTAATACACTGCCCCTACATGTTCTCTTGTGGCCCCTTCCCAGGACCTGCAGGTGGTCCAGCGCAATTGCCTGGTGGGAATGGCTGCCTCCCTGTGGATCAGAGCTGGAGGGACCCAGAGACTCACCTGTCAGCATCAGAGGACAGGGTGAGAGGCACAGGACCCTGCAAGTGGCTTCAGCTGTTAAATCTCAGAGTCTTTATACTTACTGAATCCAATGTGTTGGTCCTCAAGCAGAAGAGTGCCAGGCTAACTCTGCTGGCCTGTGGGTGGACGTGGATGGAAACCTGGCAAACCCAGATCAGTTGGCCAGGTCACATGCATGTGTGCCTGCAGGAGGGGTTGCATTAAAAGATTAGATCATTTCTCACTGTTGAGTTGATCATCCTGAAGCTTTGGGACCTCTGATAACTCTGGTGGCCATGGGCAGGGCTTTGGGGTTGATTCTGATAATGCACAGATCAGGGTTCAGAGTCAAAATTCACATATGCCAGCCGGGTGTGGTGGCACATGCCTATAAGCCCAGTGGCTCAGGAGACTGAGGCAGGAGGATCGCAAGGTCCAAGCCAGACTGTGCAACTTAACAAGGCCCTAAGCAACTTAGTGATACCCTGTCTCCAAATAAAATATAAAAAGGGCTGGGGATGTGGCTCAGTGGTTAAGCACCCCAGGTTTCATCCCTCGAACCCCTCAAAAAATTCACATACGCCAGGGGCTTTCAACTTCCACACTACTGGTATTTTGGTCCTGGTAATTCTTTGTGTTTGAGGCTCTCCTGTGCATTATAGGATGTTTGACAGCCTCCTTGGCCTCTACCCACTAGATGCCAGGCACATCATAGCTCTTGCCCCTCCCATTGTGACAACCAAATATGTCCCCAGATGTTGAACATGTCCCTGAGGCAAGATGGGTCCTGGCTGAGAGCCCCTGGCTGGTGTGAATGCTCCATGTCTATCCCCCAGAAATCCCTTTAATCTGGGGACGCACACAGGTGGAGGACTTGAGGGCAGAAGCTATGTTCACTTCCATGGTGGATAAACTGTCACTCACAGGATGACTTCAAACAACAGAAATGTATGCTCCTGCTTTCTGGAGGCCAGAAGTCTACAATCGAGGTGCCTGCTGGGCTATGGGCCCCTGATGGCCCTGGGGGATCCTCCCCGCCTCTTCTTAGCTATCAGGTGGCGGCTGTCCCAGCATGCCTGGGCATGTGCCTGTGACGCTCCTCTCTGTTGTCACCTGTGCCCTCCCGGTGTCTCTCCGCTCTTCCTGTAAGGACACCTGTCGCGCTGGATTAAGGCTCACAATCCTCCAGCATCACCTCACCTTATCCAGTTACACTGCAAAGACGTTCTTTCCAAATAAAACCACATTCTGAGGTTCTAGGAAGGACAGGAATTTTGGGGGATAAGGGGTACAATTAAACTCAGCACAGCTGGGCGCGGTGGTGCACACCTGTATTCTCAGCAACTTGGGAGGCTGAAGGAGGAGGATTGCAAGTTTAAAGCCAGCCTCAGCAACTTAGTGAGACCCTGTGTCCAAACAGATAATCAAAAGGGTTAGGGTTAGCTGGGAATGTGGCTCCATGGCTAAGAACCTCTGGGTTCAATTCCCAATACCAAATAAATAACAATAAATAAAAATAAACTCAGTACAAAATCCCACAGAGATGTGGGGTCCACTCCCATCTGTGCAGGAGGTCCTGGGAAATCAGCTTATGTCTTCCAGGTCACAGCGTCAGCCAGAGGCAGAGCCAGGATAGGTCCCAGCCTCCCATCCACCTCCAAGGGCATGAGAAGCAGCTGGGACCGAAGTGTTGTCCAGGAGCATCCACAGCCAGCCCAGACCCCCGCCCTCCCATACACCTGGGCGCCCAGCGCGAGGGCCCTCCTAGGATATTCTCTGCTTCCCCAGGAGTCTCACTTCTTGCTGCTGGTAGGACCTGGTCACCAAAAGAGACAAGCCTTGTTGTTTCTTTTCTGAATTTTTTCCCCTTCAGAAAAATAAATTCATAAATGGCCCTTGGCAAGCTGTTTACTACCTGGTTTTAATGGCCTGTTTATTACCCCAAGTCTGCATCTGTTAACACGCCCCCTCGTCATTTTCCTTCATTAACTGTCAATTTGGAAGCCAGTTTTGGCATTAACCATGCCTAGACCTAAATGGCTGCGGACAGTTGATTTTATGACGGTGCCTTGTCTTGGAAATGGGGAACCTGTCATCAAAGGAGAGCTGCAAACCGGGCCTCTGCAGGCGGCTGGCGACATGGGCTGCTGGCAGGAGAGCAAGGCAGGTGGGATCAGGTCCCGGACGTGGGGTGTGCGACTCTTCAGATGCACCATCTTTCTTGTGACTGCTAAGAGACAGCAGCATATTTAGAAGGAAGTTTAACTTCGTGACTTTAGAGAGGGATTGTAAAGAATCTGTGAACTGGAAAAATTATTATTCTCACAGAAATACGGTCAAGAATGGCATGGGAGGCTGAGTCAGGAGGATCGCAAGTTCAAGACCATCCTCAGCAACTTAGGGAGGCCCTGTCTCCAAATAAAAAATAAAAAAAGGCTGGGCATGTGGGGATGTGGATCAGTGGTTAAGCACCCTGGGTTCTTTCCCCAGTTCAAAAGAAAAAAGAAAGAAAGTATATCTTTGGAAAACCATCATGACAGATTCACACATTAAGGCTAAATCTAATCTTCTTGGGGCCCTCAGTCCTTTGTTCCCTTCCACTCCATGTCCCACCCTTACTGAAAAGGATACAGAAGTAAATGAGAGGTGGCCCTGGCGGAGGTGCTCCTGAGAATAAAGAGGAAGATACACACTGAGATAAGGACAAGCCAGAGCCAGGGGAGCTCAGCGCTGGGGGGCCAGGGCAGGGACGGGGGGTGAAGTCACTAGCACTAGGCATAGACTGTCCGCGGGGTGGGGGATCAGTGGCTGGCATAATCCTGGAAGACTGGGATGTTGATCAGAGACACAGAGAAATGTGGAGACGTGAGGGCCAGGTGGATCACAGTCACCTGCATTGCTGCAGCGTCGCTGGCTTTTTAAAAATCCTCTGCACCAAAAATCAACTCCAAACAGCGAGGGAGGCTTGAAGGCCCCAGCTCTTGCCCTGCGTTTCCAGTCATGGACTGCTGTCTTCTCCTGAGGTCTAGCCTCACCATCTGTAGGATGATACGGTGTTGCCCTCAAATTCAAGTTCACATGAACCCTCAGAATGTGACCCTGTTTGCAGATAGGACCTTTGTAGACGTCATTAGTCAAGATGTGGTCAGACTGGATTAGGGACCCTAAGTCCAACCACTGGTGGTGCCCTTATAGAAGACAAGAGAGACACAGGGATGAAGGCCATGTCAGGAGGCGGTGGAGACCAGGGTGATAGAGCCACCAGCCCCAAAACGCCAAGAACGTGCCACTGCCACAAACCAGACGAGGCCAGTGAGTCTCGTACTCAGCTCTGAGAGAGCCAGGCCCTCCAACGCCTTGATTTTAGAGATTCAGCCTCTACGATAGGGGAGAAGAGATTGCTGTTGTTCTGAGCTGCCTGATTTGTGGTCCTTTGTCACAGCAGCCCCAGGAAAGGAAGGTACCCTCTCACTCACTGCCACATGTCCCCAGCAGGGCTGCTTCCTCAGGGTCCTGCCCTGCCAGGCCTTCTTTGTTGCCTAAAGACCTGACTCTGGGGTGAAGAGGAGGCCAAGTACAAGCTGCTAATTTTCCCACTCCTTAAAAGAACCCCACTAGTTTACTGCAAAGGAATTTTCTTTTCTTTTCTTTTTTGGCCATTTCTGCCTTTTATTTATTTTTTGGACTTTTGTTGTTTTAGTGAAAGGTTGTTCAAAGAAGTCAGAGCCTGGTACGGTGGCACACACCTGTCACCCCAGGGACCTGAGAAGCTATAGCAGGAGGATCACAATTTGGATGCCAGTTTGGGCAACTTAGTAAAATCCTGTCTCAAAATAAAAAGTAAAAAGGGCTGGGCGTGTCACTCAGCGATAGAGTGCTTCCTAGCACATAAGAGGCCTGTGGTCCCTCCCCAGGATTGATAAAAGGAAAGGAAGGGACGGGAAGGAGGTGGCTCCACCAGGAGAGGCCGAGCAGGACAGGAGGACACGGCAGGCAAGTTGAGTCTCAGTGGCCCAGTCCGAAGTGGCTGCCCCTCCATCCTGGGGTCTCTGTAGAGGTTGTTCAGGGTACCATCCTATGACCCCCATGGTCATAGTGCTGTTGTGACAAGCCCAGCCCAGGCTGGCCTTGCTCTCGGCCCTGTGCTAGTGAACTCCCTGCTCTCTTCAGCGGAGTCCAGGTCTAGGGGAGATACCCTTGTCACCCCAGGCCGTCTTCTGCTTTGACCTGCTCCTGAGCTTACAAGCAGAAAACACAGGGCAGCCCCTCTAGATGCCCTGTGGGGAGGGGGCAGTGAACGGAGTTTTCCAGGTGTGCCTGCCCTGCCTAACGTCCCCAGGGAGCCCACAGGGAAGCTGAATGGTCTTGTCCAGGACCATGGAGCCAGCACTGAGCTTGCAACAAGCATCCCCCTTGTTTGGGCAGCCAGGTTCATGCTGGCTTTTGAACCTGAACAGCATACTGGAGAGACACCCACACAGGCGGAAAGCTAAGGATGAACTGGATAGAGAATCTTCTGGAATGGGGAGGACAGAGACACAAGTGAGAATTGCACAAAGGATCTTAAAGGGAAGGGGTATAGTAAAGATGGTTGAATGAGATGGTCATCACTACCCTAGGTGCATGTATGAAGACACAAATGGTGTGACTCTATCTGGTTTGCAACCAGCGAGATGGAAACATTGAGTTCTATATATGTACTATGACTTGAAATGCATTTAAATAAATTAATTTTAAAAAAATAAATAAAAAGGGGGAAAAAAAAAGGTAGCCCTTCTCCAGGCCCAAGGTGTGTATGTCACCTGGTGATGGGGAGGAGACACTGCATCCAGCCAGCCACCCGGCAAGGTGGGTCAGCCAGCCAGGGACCTCGCTGAGTATAAGGCTAAGTTTCTGGTAATGTTCAATTTGTCCTGGACAGGAGGGAAGTGGGTGTGTGTTTCTTATTGTTCTTTAAATGGCATACATCTTGTACTCTTAAGCACATACGCTGTCTCATAATATTTTTTTTAAAAAAGGGCCTGCTGAAATGTCACCTTCCTTTAGAAGTCCTCCTTACCCTTCTCAGACCATGCAATTCATGCCCTATTGTGTGTTCCTGGGGTACTTCTAACAGGCGTCACCAACTGTAATGCTGTGGGACCAGGCAAGTGACACCCCACCACTGAGGCTGGTCGAGGAGACCCATATGTGCTAGCAATGAAAAGATGATTGGGGCTGGGGCTGTGGCCCAGTGGCAGAGCGCTTGCCTTGCATGCATGCGGCACTGGGTTCGATCCTCAGCACCACATAAAAAAATAAATAAAATAAAGATATTGTGTCCATCTACAACTAAAAAAAATTTTTTTTTTAAATAAAAAATAAAAAGATGACTGACTGTCAACTACCGGTGCCCAGGACCACCAGACCTAGCTTTTCAAGAGAAGCAGGATATTCAGATTTTTATATAAAATCTAATATTTTTTCCTCAAAGACATCCATGGGCCTGAGAAGGAGTCTGTATGTGGGTAAAACTCTGGTTCAGATTGTGAATGACCTGTGCACGAGGTCCAGGTGTTCACACTGAGGTGCTCAAAGGAGGGGCTTAAACTGGGCGTGGTGGCGCAAGCCTGTAATCCCAGCACTTTGGGAGGCTAAGACAGGAGAATTGCGAGTTCAAAGCCAGCCTCAGCAACCTAGAGGTGCTAAGCAACTCAGTGAGACCCTGTCTCTACATAAAACACAAAATAGGGCTGGGGATGTGGCTCAGTGGTCGAGTGCCCCTGAGTTCAATCCCCAGTACCAAAAAAAAAAAAAAAAAAAAAAAAAAAAAAAAGGAGGGGCTTATCTACACTGGATGATCACCATCATCAATGACAACAATAATAACAGCAAGTACTGAGATAGCAGCTACTCATGCCAGGCCCAACTCTTGAGTGCTTTATATGAATTAACTAGTTTAATCCTTATAAATTGGCCTCAGCTCTTTAGATGTTTTTATGCACTAGAAACCTTACATCCCAGCGCTCAGGAGGCTCAGGCAAGAGGATTGCAAGTTCAAAGCCAATCTCAGGAATTTAGCAAGGCCCTAGGCAACTCAGTGAGACCTTGTCTCAAAATAAAACATAAAAAGGGTTGGGGATATGGCTCAACAGTTAAGCGCCCCTGGGTCCAATCCCTGGTACCAAAAATAAAAAATAAAATAAAATAAATAAACTTGCAAAACTGCCTTAGTGCTGCTGTAGCCTCAGTTCACATATGACAGCAGCCGAGTCTCCAAGTCTTCCCTAGGGTCCAAACACTGCCGAGGGGTGGGCTTGAGCCAGGATCCCTGCTCCCCATGGCTGCGCAACCTGTCCTGATCTACAGTGAACATGCGCTCCTGTCCCTCCAAACCTGTGACCTCCATCAAGGTACACAACCCCCCTCACTGGGCAAGGTGGCACATGCCTGTAATCCCAGCAACTCCAGAGGGGACGTAGCTCAGTGGTAAAGTGTCCCTGGGTTCAGTCCCCAGCAGCGCCCAAACAAAAGACCCACTGCCTCTCCCAAGCATATGTTTATTTATTTTTTAAAATTTAATTGAATTTAATTAATTTATTTTTTTGGTACTGGGGATTGAACTCAGGGGCACTCGACCACTGAGCCACATCCCCAGCCCTATTTTGTGTTTTATGTAGAGAAAGGGTCTCACTGAGTTGCTTAGCCATTGCTGAGGCTGGCTTTGAACTCATAATCTTCCTGTCTCAGCCTCCCAGAGTGCTGGGATTACAGGCGTGCGCCACTGCACCCAGCTAAGCATATGCTTTACAATGCATTCATCTGCAATCCCATTTGGGGTCTGGAAATCATTATATGCCTGGAAACTGCTAGCTAACAGCAATGGGAAGGAGAAACCGGGGAGAGGAGGACCACAGAGGAAACTAAGGGACAGGAAGGAACTGAAGCCTCAGCCGGAGCAGGATAAGACAGAACCTGGTGTCCAGCTCACTGGCTTTCCCAACTTGCTCCTCCTCTGTCATCTCAGCCTGCAGGCTGGACAGCTGTGGGCTTGTAAAAGTCATGCCATGGGGGCTCATGGGCCACTTCTTTCTGGTAGTTTCCATCTCACAGCTAGACCAAGCTATGGGTGCAGCAGAACTCATGCTGGGAAGGGCCTCACCCGCCATTGATAAAATCTACATTTGTTTGGAAGATCCTTAACTCATATCTTAATCCCATTAGCTTATCTGGAAGGCAATCATAAAACTAGAATTTTTATTTTCCTATTTATAAAACACTTTGGGCTTATCTCAAGTAATCCACCCATCTCCAGTAATCCACCCACACCCAAGAAATGTTGGGTGACCTGGGCACAGGGGCACCCGCCTGCTGTCTGAGCAGTTCCAGAGGATCACAAGTTCAAAGCCAGCTTCAGCAACTTAGTGAAGCCCTAAGCAACTCAGTGAGACTTTGTTTCTAAATAAAATACCAAATGGGCTGGGGATGTGGCTCAGTGGTTAAGGGCCCCCGTTCAATCCCTGGTACCAAAAAAAAAAGATAAAGTTAGCTAAGTGCTCTAACACCTAGCTACCTCCCCTATTCCCCTATTTCTTTAGGAAACCCAGAGATGTTTAAAAAACAAAAGAAATAGCGGGCATGGTGGTGCAAGCCTGTAATCCCAGCGGCTCTGGAGGCTGACGCAGCCTCAGCAACTTAGCAAGGCTCTAAGAAACTCATGCGACCCTGTCTCTAAATAAAATATAAAATAGGGCTGGGGATGCAGCTCAGTGGTCAAGGGCCTCTGAGTTCAGAGTTCAACCCGTGGGAGCTCCTCCCTTCCCCCCCAAAAATTGTTCTGTGGTTATTGCCATCTTCTGTGTGGATGACAGGAACTGTTTGTGTGTCCTGGATTGTAATCTTTTGTTGGAGTGTTGCTATTGCCTTCTCTTGGTTGGTGGTTGGTTTGGTGAAGCTGAATTTGTTGAATAATTCTTAATTTTATTGTAGTTATATTTACCAATCGTATCTCCCATGATTGTCTTACTTAGAAAAATACCTCCTTATTGGAGGTCCTAAAATTATGATCTTATATTTTCCTAAAAAAGCTTTGAGGTGGGCACAGTGGCACACGCCTATAATCCCAATAGTTTGGGAGCCTGAGGAAGAGAATCTCAAGTTCAAAGCCAGCCTCAGCAATTTAGTGAGGGCCTGATCAATTTAGCAGAGGCTGCCTCAAAATAAAAATAAAAATAAAAATAAAAATAAAAATAAAAATAAAAAGGGCTGGGGATATGGCTCGGTGATTAAGCACCTCTGGATTCAATTCCTAGTCCCCAAAACAAAACAAAACTTTGCAAGTGTTCCTTTTCATTTACATATTTAATTGACTTGCAGGTAGCTTTCAGGTGTGGTGGAAGATAAGGATCCATGCTCATGCCCCACCCTCACCTAGACCCAGAAGTCCCAGGACCCTCTGTGGAGAGTTCCTCCTTTCTCCAGCAGCCTGGACTGCCCACCGAGTGGATAATGTGCTGGGGTTGTTTCTGAGCTCTGGACCCTGCCTCCCTGGTCAGTTTCTCTGTGCCAACATACCACCATAATCCAAAAACCGCTGCAAGGAATTCCAAGATCTTCTGACAAAAAGCGCCACTTCAGGCTTCTCCAGGAATGTTCTGGCTATTCTTGGGCCTTTGTTCTTCCACACACAAATTTTAGAATAAGCCTGTTCATTTTCTTGAAAATGCCAGTTAGGATTTTTAATCGAAATTGTATTAAGTCTATAGCTCAATTTGGACATGTTTGAGATTGCTAACATATCAAGTGTTTCTAGCTAGGAACTGAAAATGTTTTTCTGCTTATGGTTGACTTTAATAGTACTCTCCAACACATAATTTTCTTCACAAAGGTCTTCCATGTTTGAAAATAATTAACCTGTGCCAGGCAGGGTAATACATGCCGATAATCCCAGCGGCTCTAGAGGCTGAGGCAGGAGGATCAAGCTCAAGGCCAGCCTCGGCAATTTAGGGAAACCCTGTCTCAAGATAAAAACTAAAATGGGCTGGGGATGTGGCTCAATGATACAGTTATCCTAGGTTCATTCTCAGTATCGAGGGAAATAATCCCTAAAAGACTTTTATCTTTATTTATAAAGAAAAAATATTTATAGATGATATCATTTATAAAGCTATTTATAAATGATATCATTTCGTAAATTACATTTCTAACTGCTTGTCGCTGGTGTATAGAAATGCACTAAATGCACTTTTTTTCTTTTTTTAATATAAACCATTTCCTCAATTTGCGCATCATCCTGGCCACAGGGCCGTGATAATCTTTGCATCCTTCCAATTTTAGTATCCATGCGCAGAGGACAGCGCGCAATTTTTTCCTATTGACTTTGTATCTCGCTACTTTGCTGAACTCTCGCTAATCTTAAAATTATATGCAAATACTTTGGATTTCTTATGTAAATGACCCTAACATCTATAAATAACGGCAGTTTTATTTCATCGTTACCAACCATTATATCATTTACATCTTTTTCTTGCTTTATTGCCCTCGCTAGGACAGGGCAATAGGAATGATGGAACATTCTTTTTTAAAAACCTCTAGTTTCTAAAGAGAAGGTGTTTATTGTGGTACTAGGGATTGAACCCAGGAGTGCTCTACCTCTGAGCTACATCTCCAGGGCTATCTATCTATTTTGTGGTACTAGGGATTGAACCCAGGGGTGCTTAACCATTGAGCTATATCCCCAGCCCTTTTTTATTTTTTACTTGGAGACGGTCTAAGTTGCTTAGGGCATCACTATGTTGCTGAGGCTGGTTTTGAATTTACGATCCTCCTGCTTCAGCCTCCCGGGTTGCTGGGATTGCGGATGTGTACCATCGCCCCTGGCCCTTTTTATTTTTTGAGACAGGATCTAGCCCAGGCTGTCCTCCAACATGTGATCCTCCTGCCTCAGCCTCCCAACTGATTGGGATTATGGTCGTGCACCCCCATGCTCATCCTTACGGTAGATTTAACCACTTCTTTCTATAGTTATTTCCAGTTTTCTAAAAATGAATGCAACTTTAAAGCTGTCGTGTCCAACTGGTGGATCGGACATCTTATTATACCTGGATGTTCTTTATCTCTTCGTTGCTGCTTTTGCAATGAGGTCTTGCAGTATTGCCCAGGCTGGCCTTGAAATCCTGGGCTCCAGTGGTCCTTCCGCCTCGGCCTCCCAAGCAGCCGGGACTATAGATGCGTGCTACCGTGCCAGGCTCTCTTTAACAACACATTTTTTTCCCATTAAAAGTTCTTTTGTTTATTATTACTTGTCTGGAGTATGTCTTATCCTTTACTTATACACTTTTTTATTTTCTTAGTTTTATCTATGTTTCTTATAATTAAATAACTTAGTGAGGCCCTGTCTCAAAACAAAACAAAAAAGGGGGGAAGGGGGCTGGAAGTGTAGCTCAGAGGTAGAGGCACCTCTGGGTTCGATCCCAAACAAAACAAAGAAAAAAGAAAGCTTAGGAAAGAAAGAACAGACTTACCAAGGGTGGAATCTGAGTTCCGGAGGAGAGGGCCTTAGTCCCAGGGGAGAACCGGCCCCTGCGAAGTACTTGCGATAAGAGTGGAATTATCTCCATCGGTCAGGAAATTAATTAAGCCTCTTCCCAAACACTCACCAGTGCTGTCCTCTTCCCCAGCGCCACTGTCATGCAGCTGGGTTCTCTGTCATCTCCCAAATAGAGGCTGAAGGCCACGCCAGTTCTCCCCTGGTCTGACTTACTGGGCTAGTTTCCAGGAATCCTGTTCCCATGGAGAGGGCAGAGCTGGGTCCCTCTTCTGGGCTCCCCAGCTAAGACCTAGAGCGAGTTCAGGAGAAGGACTATGAACCCCTCCTCTTTGACCATCCCTTAGCCCTTTTCCCCTAAGAGTAGCCCACCTCTGCCCACCCGCAAGGGCTTCCCTCCCCCTCCTAGGAGGTGGAATCATTGAACCCCTTTCTAAGCCATTAGGTAAAAGTTCAAACTCCTTTCTACCTTTCCTGGGCCCACCCTCTGCCTCCAACCTCTCCCCATCTGACCTCAGCCCCAGCCTGGGTTCTAGTCTGGCCCAGTCCCCAAATGCTCCTGGCCCCTTTCTGGTATGTTACCTTTGCATAAGCAGTTTTTTTTTCTCTCAGAAATGTCACCTGCTGCTTCTTGACTGTTCTGTTTGATTTTTTCCAGTACTGGGGCTGGAACCCAGGTCCCCTGCCTTGCCAGGCGAGGGCTCTACCACCAACCTGCTCCCCAAACCTTCTTTATTCTTGTCTGTGTGAGATGCTCCCTGAATGGGGAGCTGCACTGTTCCTCTTCTTGCTCACTGGTCCTGGTGTGGGCTTTGTCCCATGCCCTGACTTTCCCCTCCACCTCGCCTGACTTCCAAAGCCCGTTTCCTGTCTGCCGCATCTCCTGCCCCCTTGCTGGGCTTACCTCTAGGATCCCTGCCCTAGTCTCTCCCCGTCACCCCCATTTCCTCAACTCCTGGCTGGATTCTTCATGTGTGAGACAAATGCCTCCAGAGTGAATAGCGGGAATAATCAAATCCCTGGGCTGATCTGAGCACTCAAGGATGGCTGAGCCGGGTGCCGTGGCGCAGACCTATAATCCCAGCACTTTGGGAGGCTGAGACAGGAGAATCGCGAGTTCAAAGCCAGCCTCAGCAACGGCGAGGCGCTAAGCAACTCAGTGAGACCCTGTCTCTACATGAAACACAAAATAGGGCTAGGGGTGTGGCTCAGTGGTCGAGTGCCCCTGAGTTCAATCCTTGGTACCAAAAAAACCCCCAAAAAACTATGGCTGGTGTGGGATGGTACAAGATAGCACAAATCAGGTCTATTAATATGCTGTGGTCACAGCAGTGCCCAAGCCACAGAGAATATGACAGAAAGAGCTTGGCATCTGAGTCAGGGGTCTGAGCTTGAGCTACCATCTGCCAGAAGGTGACTGGAGCTGCAGTTGGGGGTTCTGTTCTCTAAGCCTCAGTTTTTCCATCTGTCAACCACGGGGGTTGGACTGGATGGCTTCTCAGAGGCCTTCTGCAGTTACAGGTTGGACCAGCCGTGGGAGGCTAGAATTGTGCTGGGCTCTGGGTTGGTGTCCCTGCGTCCTCACCCAAGGCCCTTCTCGGGGGCCACATGGGAGCATAGAAGATGGTAGTGTGCGTGCTTGAATGCAGTTCCAAAGCTGCACAGCACAGCACCCTGAGAGCAGATGGGCACAGGATCTAGGTCCTCCTCGTTCATGCATTCGGTAACTATTTGCTGGGCACCTACTATGTGCCAGGCACAATTCTAGGCATGTAAGTGAACAAAACAGGCAACAAGCCCTTATCTCTGTGGAGCTCACAGTGGTGGACTGTGGCGTATAACTAGGTGACATAATATGCATGCAGGTAATAAGCGCAATGAAGACAGGGGAGAAAGGAAAGAAGAAAGGCAGGGGGCCGGTGGGTGCAGGGCCAGCGGCTGGGAATGCTGAGGACAGGCTGCCCACTGGAGCATGGGAAGGCTCCAAGCCTACAAGTCTAAGGATGCCTGAGGCCACCAGAAGCCACTCAATCGGTCGTACCTCACTGCAGCAGCCCCTCAAAACCTCAGGCACACACCCAATTGGCTGCATGGTTCTTGGGCTACAAAACCTGAAAGAGCTGGGTGCGGTGGCACATGCCTGCAACCCCAGAGGCTCAAGAGGCTGAGGCAGGAGGATCACAAGCTCAAAGCTGGCCTTAGCAACTCAGTGAGACGCTATCTCAAAATAAAAAATAAAAAGGGCTGGGATGTGGCTCAGTGGTTAAGCGTCCCTGGGTTCCATAGCTCGTACCAAAAACAAACAACAACAAAAAATCCTGAAAGAAAGGCCCAGGGCTGAGTTAACACCTTGGAGTCCAGGCTAGTAGCTGTGAGAGCCTAGGAAAGTCCTCCCTTCCCAGCCTGATTTCCCCTTTATCAACAGACGGGAGTGACACTGGCAGTCTTCGTGGAACTTCTGTGGGGGGGCTGGCCTTGCACCTGGTGGCCCAGGCAGGGCCAGCCTCTCCTGGTCCAGCCCTTCTCCTGAGCTTCACTCTTCCGTGTGCAGCAGGCACTTCCAGGTCACCCCCAAGTTCTAGTTCTCACTTAGGGACGGCTGGCGTGGGATGGCACGAGACTGCCCAAATCAGGTCCCGGAACCGCTCGGGCTCGCCTTAGCACAGCCCAGGGTTTGCTGAGCTTTCTAGTGTGTAATGGGATCCAGGTCCTCCTCAGTAACAGGCACAGCCCAGACAGTGAGCCCTGGGCCTGGGACATCAGGGAGCCTTCCTGGCCTCCCCACTCTACTCTGTCCACTTGGCCTCTCAGCTCTACTCCCTCTTCAGCCTGGAGGCCGCAGCTGCCTCCCCTGGCCACTGTCTAGAGCAAAGGAAAACAGTGTAGGAGACTAGTACAGAGGCAGCTTGCCCTGGGGCCCAGTGACCTGAGTCTGCTGTCTTGGCTTTGTCCCTAACTAGCTGCGTGGCCTGGGGCAACTTCCTCAACCTCTGTCACAGGTTCCCCAAGGAGATAAGAATAGTAACTTCTGCCCTAGGCTTGTTGTGAGATCAGATGGGCCTGGATTATCATACTCACTGGATAAACATCAGCTGTGTTTGCCACCACTTCACTTATCAGCTGATCCTTCCCTTGGCATTGAGAGCCAGGATTTTGGGTGTAGAAAATAAGAAATAGACATCTAAGTTTGAGAAGGTTAAATATCTCCTAACTTAGAATTAGAAGCATTCCGCACAGACTCATGATATATTTTGTTTAAATTCCCTTTCTTGGGCTGGGGTTGTGGCTCGTGGCAGAGTGCTTGCTGAGCAAGTGTGAGGCACTGGGTTCGATCCTCAGCACCGCATAAGAATAAATAAAAAAAAGAATTGTGTCCATCTACAACTAAACTAAAAAAATATTTTTTCAAAATTCCCTTTCTTCCTTTCTCTCTCTCTCTCTCTCTCTGGCCTCTTTCATGATTGGATGGAACCCAGGGCCTCCCAGTGTGCCGGGGAAGCACCCTACCTTGACACTGCACCCCTAGCCTCAAATTTGTATTTCTTCACTCTGTTAACTTGGAGAAGACACCTCAGCAGTACAAATGAGTCTCCCCAGCCTCCTGATTATGCTAGATACTGTTTCTCACTTGAACCAGGAAGGGTTGATTCTAGCTTTTGTTTTGGTTTGGTTTTTGGTACTGGGAATTGAACACAGGGGGTGTTTTACCACTAAGCTACATCCCCACCCCTATTTATTTATTTATTTATTTATTTATTTATTTATTTTTATTTTTATTTTATTTTGAGACAAGATCTCACTAAGTTGCTTAGGGCCTCGCTAAGTTGCTGAGGCTGGCTTTGAAACCACGATCCTCCTGCCTCAGCCTCCCAAGTCACTGGAATTGCAGGCATGTACCACCATGCCTGGCAGTTCTTTTTATTTTTTGAGATAGGGTCTTGCTAAGTTGCCAAGGCTGGCCTGGACCTTGTAACCCTCCTGCCTTCGCCTCCCAAGTCGCTGGGATTACAAGTGTGTGCCCCACCTGGTTCAGTTGCTCTTGCTAGTGTGATGGTCCATGCCTATAATCCCAGTGATTTGGGAGTCTGAAGCAGGAGGATCACAAATTTGAGGCCAGCCTCAGTAATTTAGTGAGAACCTGTGTCAATATAAATAAAAAAGGCTGGAGGATATACAACTCAGTGGGAGAACACCCCTGGGTTCAAGCCCCAGTATGGAAGAAAAGAAAAAGAAAGTCAGTCAGTTAGAATGGTCTAGGAGGTAGCAGGGGAGCTACACATCTGGCCAGGAGCCAGATGTGGCCCAGTTCGAATCCTGGCTTTGATGCTTGCCCTATGGCATGCAAGTCCCTTAACCTAGGCTTCTGCATTTGCTAAACCCCGCACAGAAGCATCATCAGGTTTACATAAAGAGATTTTCAGGTTTATGTAGCCAAGGAAGAGTTCCCATCCTGTGTTTGCCATTGCTGTGCACAGGTAAAGTTAAATGCAAGCAATGTCGCTTGTTTTCCTCTGGCATCACCTCGGAGACTGACTTCTGTAAAACAGACGCCTCTCCATGCAGCACCAGCTGCGGAGCCATTGTACTAAGTCACTCCCAATCACATCTTAAGTCCTCACAGCAGCCCACAGGACCACTATAAACCCCATTTTACAGATGCACAAACTGAGGCGGTGGAGGTTACAGAACTTGCGCAGCAGAACACAGATAATTGTCTCACCTACTCGAAAGCCCTTTCTGGAAATGAGCCTTCTGTTGCATCTCCTCCTTTTCTGGCTACAGTTTGAGTGCAAAGAACACAGCCGGGCCGGAACGTGGCTCAGTGGTAGAGGATTTGCCTAGCAGGCTCAAGACCCTGAGAAAAAGGGGGAAAAGAAAAAAAAAAAAAGGGAAAGAACTCAGGCCACGGGATCGGGCAGAAGTGGGCCGCACATGACCTCAGCTACTTCTTCCGTGGTCATTGCTTAATGTCCCGGGGCCTCATTTCCTCATGTGCAGATGTTGATAAAGTGTGTTCTCGCCCTCCCCCCTTGCTCAAGTGCAACCTCCATGAGGTCAGGGACTTTTTCACACTCGCCATGTTCTTCTGGAGCAGGGAGCACCATGCCTGACACACCAAAGGAAAACAAAATCTGCTGAAGGAATGCGCTGTGAACATGAACTTAAAAGATCGGTTTGGGGGGAGGAGGCTCTGGCGGATAGAATCTAGGGGTGCTTTACCCCTGAGCCACATCCCCAGCCCCTTTTATTTTGTAACAAGGTCTCACTAAATTGCTGAGAGCCTCCCTGAACTGCTGAGGCTGGCCTGGAACCTGCCTGGGCCTCCAGAGTCCCTGGGATGACAGGCATGTGCCAAAACACCTGGCTGATAGATCAAAATTGTAATCTCACGGGCTGGGGCTGGGGCTCAGTGGCAGAGGGCTTGCCTCACATGTGTAAGTCACTGGTTCCATCCTCAGCACCACATAAAAATAAATAAATAAAATAAAGATATTTAAAAAAAATTATAATCTCACGATTTGAAACAGGAGTGCCAGTTGGGGACCCAACTTGGTGGTAAAGTGCTTGCCTTGCACGCTCAAGGTCCAAGTTAGACCTCCCAGCATAACAACAAATAGCGACAAAAGGCAACACTTTTGTTATTATTTTAACTCCTTACAAACTATTTTTGGTTCAGTTTCATAATCATCCCCTGTGTGACTACAATGTGTCAGTCATTGTCAAGGGGTGCCAAGAGACAGGGATGAGAATATTTATTTATTTTTGGTACTGGAGATTGAACCCAGGGATTCAAGCTTAACCGTCACATCCCCAGGCTTTATTTTCTATTTTGAGACAGGGTCTTGCTAAACTGTTTAGGGTCTCACCAAGTTGCTGCAGCACAATTTGAATTTGTGCTCCTCCTGCCTCAGCCTCCTGAGTCGCTAATGTGACAGGTGTGTGCCACTGTGCCCGGCGATGAAAATATGTATAATTATGCTCATGAACATTCCATGTATTTCTCAAGCATCGAAAGGGACTTAAGATAAAGATTGGGATCCCACTGAAGAGACAAGAAGTTGTCACCCATTTAAGGGACAAGACTTAAAACCTGATCTAGTTGGTCTGAAGACTTTTAAAACTGTGATTTGTCCACCCGAGAAGCCCCTCCTCCCACAGCCCAGCTGCTATCCAGGAACCCAGGGGAGCGTGTCATTAGTAAGTGGGACTCATTTCCAAGCCCTGTTTGCTGTGATGAGGTGCGAGCTGAGGAAATGAGGCCCAGGCAGGGGGGCCCCTGATTCCAAGTTATTTGTTTGACCCTGGCGCTCCCTCTCACACTGCCTCTATAGAGAAGGGAAGGAATCCCTTATTTTGGAGAGAACTTTTAGGTTTGGATGCATATTTAATTTAAATTTCACAAGTAAAACATGAATGTGGTGTTTCTGTGCCAAGGTAAAACATCAGGGATATGGGGTACTCAGCCTCCCTTGATCATTGGCCCCAATCCTGGGCCTCCCCACCACTTGGCACCCACTGCTATGAATCCAGTAGACACGATACCTTTTCTCTCTTGCATTTGAATTTATTTCTCCAACACGATATGGAACTTACTATGAGCCAGGCATTGTTCTAATGGCCTTCCAAATAGTAACTCATTTGCATTTATGAGCCCCCATCACATGTATGTGAACATGGATACATACAAACACACACTCCTATAATCACACTGTGTCAGAATATGGTTGTCACCAAGCATATGTCTTGGTGATCTTTTCACATCAGTGCATATAATAACATGGCCTGACTTCTTCAGTGGCTGTGGTGTGGTTTTCTGTTATATGGTTTATTTAATTAATATCCTACTGAGGCACATTTAAGTTGTATCCTTTAAAAAAATAAATTTCAAGCCATGTTACCATGGATATCCTTCCAGACCTGTGTACGGTAGGAGCAGGATTTCCAGGGAGATGTACTTGGGGGATCTTAACTCTTAAGCCTGAGCAGATTCATCTCTGCCAAACCCAGGCTTGGGGCAGAGGGTGGGGAAGAGGAGAGGAGGGTGTGGATGTACAGGAGGCAGGGATGGGCTAAGGAGTGGTCTCCACCTTGGGAGGGGACACAGCTTCCTCAGGACCCCCACCCTTCCAAGTGCTTGGCCCTTGGCTTCCAGATGGGCCATCATGAAAGCCTCTTGCTTCTTACCAAAGCAGAGTGGTTTCATTTTGGAAGGAGCAGCAGGCCAATGCTGAGGCAGGCCAGGAGGGGCCCTGGTAGACCTGACACCCAGGGCGGCCAGGAGGCTGGACAGGGCATGTCCACACCAGGAGTGCCAGCTCTGAGCCCTTGAGCAAGTTATTGGACTTCTCTGGCCCTATTTCCTCATCAGCAAAGCTGAGTTCCTAGGCCCCACCCTGTAACCCCTATTACTCTAATCTGGGAATTAAATGAAGTGATAGAGTTGAAATTCCAAGGTGAAGTGGTGTTTTCCTTGGAAATTTTCCTGGGTGGGATTTGAGCCTTTTGTTATGTAGGTAGCACAAAGCCAAGCCTCTATCTCCACTGTCCCTTACTGATCTTCCTTCTGAGCCAGAGCTGGGGGCCTTCGTGGTATAAGTCCTAGAATTATTAAGGGCCTCATGCTTGTAAAAACAACTGCCACTATTGAAGGACTGCTTACCATAGACCCCTGTGTGCCTGGTATGTGTAGCGAGAAGACGCAGGCTCAGAGAACTTCAGGGCTTGCTCCAGCTCACACAGCTCTGAAGTGTCAAAGAGGGAAGTTGGTCTGGGAGCAAAGCCTGGCTGGCCAGCCAGCATGTCATTTCACTCGTGGGAGACACAGCTCAGGTGACTCTCCCAAGCAGTGTTGCCATGGTAACTGGAAGTCTGGATCCAGAGATGGCTGAGCTCTCTGGAGCTCCATATCACTCTGTCACTGGAGGGAAAGGCCAGTTCTGGCACTAGGAACATTCTTTCCACTGGACCAAGTAATGATCATTTCTGGACTCACTTTGTCTACACAGAGACAAAGGGAGATGGTCACTATGGTCTCAAAACAGACCCTATACAAGAGGAAGACGGCCCACTTGCAGTAGATGTCATTGCTCAGGTCTCTAAGAGTCCACCTCTTCCAACTATTCCAGGCCAGGAAAAAACATCATTGAGTGGGCCATCAGCTGTGTCTGGGCAGCGCTATTCCTGAAGTCCCCTGGGAGCACTGGACCAGATACCAACCTCTTCTTCCCTTCAGACTGGTCCACCTGAGCAGCTAATGGGGAGAGGCTGCCCCAAATAAGGCCAGTGATCAGATTCCTGCTGAGGAGTGGCAGGTATCTGAGCCAGGAGGGGACCTGCAGTTTGTTCCCTGGCTAGTTCTCCCATGTCACAGATGGAAAAAGAAGACTCTGTGGTGACAGGGCCCAGGCAGGGCTGGTGAGTCCTCCAGCTCTCTTCATTCAGGACCCACCTGGAGAACTGTGGGACAGTCCCTGGGGATGTGTGGGTCCTCGGGTTTGAAGGCAGCAGTTGTCTGCATGTTGCATGTGTACACAGGTGTGGCTGAGGACCTGCAGGTGATGCACTCCTCTACTCACAGTCCTGGGGGGGCTGCCTGGCTGATAAATGCACAGACCAGCCCCTCCCTCTCTCTCAGCCAGGAGAGCACCCACTGTGTTTCATTAACGCTCTGCTGCTAACAGCCTTTGGCCTGGAACTTGGGGAGCAGGGGGGAGTCGGCAGGAAGGTGAATCTGTACTTTTCTCAAACTAGTTTCTTGGCTCACTTCTTGTGCCAACGCCTGTGGGCAGCTGGTGGGAATGCAGGGCTGAATCCGATGCTGAACAGGCCACTCCAGCGTGGTCCTCGCTCAGATGCCTCTGACTCCAGGCAGGCTCCTCCTGGCCCATAGAAGTTCCCAGCAACTACTTCTAGGTCTACAGAGTTAGCCAAGGCCCACAGGCTGAGCAGCACAAAACAGAAACCACCATGTGAAAAGCGGAAAGGATAATTGGGTGCCAGACAGATTGAGGAATGGAACATTTTACTGCTTTTCAAGAATCTGTTTAGTATGATAGCTAAGGGGAGCTAAAGAGACTCAAGTTCAAATCCAGGCCTTAACCCAACAGGCAGCTGCCCCCGCCTTGTCTTGATGTCCTTACCTGCAGCAGGAGACAGTAACAAGGCCCAGCTTCCTTAAGTATAGGGACCATCCACTGAGCACACGGTCCTTTCCTTCTCCCTCCCTTTTGGCCAGACCTTCCAGACTTATTGCCAAGTTCATTTGCTCCATTTTCTATAAAGGGAGCAGTGGTGTGGACTAATTTAGACATGGTCACAGCTCACCCTCGATGCTAGATGCTACTGTTTCATGCTGCAGTATGCAGACCCTGTGTCTCATTTAGAACTCAAACCAATAAAAAGGCAATTTGTTAGTACGCGAGAAGACAAGGTCAGACCCGACATGGATCCAAGGAGCAAGATTTCACAGTGACTCCAGCTTGTAAGCGAGAAATATTTAATAAAGAATTTCCCTGCCATACGGAGTGGTATGCATTTGCCACACATATTCAATATCCATCTTTGATCGGAAGTGCAGAATACCTCTGGCAGGCAGAGGGCTTTGAAAAGCTGTCTCCTCAGCTTCATGGAAGCACTTGAATGGTGAGCCAGTTATTTTAAAAATTATTTCAAGTCAAACATTCACTTGATCACTCTAGTCTAGTTTAACTTGGAAAGCTGCTTTCTGAGGGTTTTGGAAAGAATGGCCACGGCTTAATTCAGAATGTGGAACGCATCATCCAAAACTTATGATACTTTCGAATACAAACATTTGCAGAATTCTAGAATTTAGAGGAAGTATCGTCACTAGTTGGGCATGAACACGTCTTGATGTCCCCATTTCATGTGCAGATACTACACCAACCTACCAGACAGAGTTGAAATGACTCTATCTACAAAGTTCATGAGAGGGGAAAAAATGTTTAGGGACCTGTTTAAAAAAACAAAAACAAAAATAAAAAAACAAAAAACAAACAAAAAAAAACCTTGCATGGTGTCATGTAGGTAAGAGGGGTTCTTTTTAGTTCAACTGTACTATGTATTTTTTTGGTACCAGGGACTGAACCCAGGAGTGCTTAACCATTGAGCCACATCTACAGCTCTTTTTTAATGTATATTTTATTTAGAGATAGGGTGTCATGAGTTGCTTAGAGCCTCACTAAGTTGCTGAGGCTGGCTTTGAACTTGTAATCCTCCTGCCTCAGCCTCCCAAGCTGCTGGGATTACAGGCCTGTGTCACTGCTCCCAGCCTGTACTATGTTCTGCTCATATAGTATATAGAATTCCCCAAGCTGTCACTGCTATGAACAGACGACTTTCCCTTGTAATACACAGATTACCAACAACCCATGACATGGGAGATGGACACTTGTGATTTTTAAACCCAAGAAATTCTGGTCTGCAGAAAGAATTTTACTGCTAAATGAAACCAAATCCATAGAGCACGTAGGTAGATTCCAAACTTCATGATCCCCTGGGCAGGAAAAGATAATGAAAACC
This sequence comes from Geosciurus inauris, assembly GCA_004024805.1. Classification (NCBI taxonomy): domain Eukaryota; kingdom Metazoa; phylum Chordata; class Mammalia; order Rodentia; family Sciuridae; genus Geosciurus; species Geosciurus inauris. The sequence continues at coordinate 26,228 of PVHX01007120.1, read as the reverse complement.
CCAACATGAATCAAACAAATTGGAAGATGAGGTTGTTTCTGAGCACTTCCTCCTCTTTCCCATCAGGTATAAGTGGAAAGGAACTGGTCAGAATTACCCAGACAGGCTGGGAAAGGGCCAGCCTCCTCTGCAGAGGGTGAGGCCAGGCTAAAACTGAGTCCCAGTCGCAGTCCTGTGATGGTGGGATGAGGCAGATCATCACCTGTGGCCTCTGAAGCTGTCCTCAGTACTGGCCTGACTCTTGCTTCTGAAGTTTTGGATTCTACACAAAAGCAGTGCATTGCTTCTTTAAAATGTAGTCAGGCATTAATGGGCCCAAGGAAGTGTCCCTCTAGGAGGTCAGAAAACTATTGAAAACCAAGATCTACAGAGATGCTGGAGAACAGGATACAAGGGAGAATGTGCTTGTGAGTCTTTTTATTGTGATGTATCCAAAGCATCAATAATGCTACCTGATAGAAATTATACCTTGAGATCTCAGATGATGTACCAGCAAATGACCATTTCATCAAGTCTTATTTTAAAAAATGAGTCCACCGGCCTGGGGCTGTAGCCCACTGGTAGCATGTGCGAGGCCCTGGGGTCCATCATAGCACCATCCAAAAAAAAAAAAATTAAAAAAAACTACATATATCCCCAGATGCTAACTTTTCTGGACACCTAACAGTTACCTGTCACTATGGTTAGCTTTTGCTACAATTTTCAGTTTTGTTTCATAATATTCTTTTGCTAAAAAAAAAAAAGGAAACTCGACATTTCAAAGTATTTTTAAAGTAGTAAGTGTCTTTCTTTTATCCAAAATACTTACCTTGCCCCGCTTACTTTGACCCCTAACACATTTTGGGGGGCAAGTTTCTCAAAATTAAGCAGCTCTAGGCTGCAGAACTAATTCATTAGCAGAGCAATTATTTTTCTAAGAATTTAAAATCTATGGGTAACAGCCAAAAAATTTTTACCCTAATTCATTTCAAAATAGACTTCAAAGGTTAGACTGGAGTATTGAATGCTGAGGGTGGGGGGAGACAAAACAAAAAGCCTAGAACCTTCTTTTATGTCATGAAATGTGTCCTTCTCTTTTGGGGTTGTTGACCACAATCTGGTAAGATGGAATGATTGAGAATCTTACGGAAAAACACCTCCTCTTGTCTTTCCCAGAGTCTTTTTCCCTCCCTAATTAGATTCGTCCCAGCAAGGTCTTTTTTTAGAAAGAGGATTTGAATTTGTTAAGTCAGGCCACTCAACTATGTGCAAAAAAAGAAAGAAAAAAAAGAAAGAAAAGAAAAAATGAGGGTCTCCTTGCCTTATGAGCATTCTCTCTTCCCTAGTTCCTCCCAAACTTCACAAAGGGACTGTGACACTTGGAAAGTCTGCACAGGACAAGACTGGCACAAAAAAAACACGGACAGGACCTCAAGAGCAGATGAGAAGGAGCCAGGCCTGCTGCCGAGCATGCAGGAAGTAAACCTGTGGTCCCTGCTCACAAGCACGGGTTTGCTGTCTCCCCCTCTGCGAAGGCTGCAGCTCTCAGTCTGGCTGCTTATTTATGGGAGACACATACATTAGTAACAAATGGGCTTATGCAGATTTATATGTCTTTCAGAAACCCTGGGAGCCCAGAGAGGGCTCTGAACTGCACCCTGCCGCAACTCTGCAGCCTAGTGTAGCCACCTTCCACCAAGACAGACCCACGCATGGCTCAGAGAAGTGATCTGTGTCGGGGGAGTCTCTGCCGCGATGCTTCTCTTCAGAGACCGATTTTTGCATCTTAATGGGTTCTGTGACATGGAGCCATTTTGCTGGTAACATTCTGAAATGATACCTAGATTTTTAACACCTATTTGTATGTTGGACTGATCATCAGCTCCGCCCTAAGACAAGCATTTAATGATATGCCCGTCAGTCCCTGCACCCTGCTTAAGTGTCCCCTCAGATGAGCTGGCTTAAAGAAAAGTGACAGAAATGTTCTTTAATAACTATGGTTTATCCATTTCTTTCAGATAGTAAGTGGCACGTTCTCACCTCATTTGCAGCTTTTAATCCCAAATGGACATTGCTTTTGAAATATCCTCTTTCTTTCTTTTCTTTCCTTTTTTCTTTTTTTCCCCAAGGCTGCCACTTGAAAGTTGAAATCTAGCAAGAATGTAATGGTAGGTGCCAGCTTTCTGAATTACAGGGTGACTGCCTGAGCTGATCCTAAAAAGCAAGTGTCTTTTTTATACCGCATAAAAGACTGAAATGTTTACATATCAAAAGGCTATAGGCCAATTTCTGTCAAAATTACACATGAAGTTAAGCAGTACAAGCAATTTATTTAAACACTAGTCATTGTAGAAAAATTCAAGACCATATGCTCTTTTAGCAGTTTTTCACAAATGCATTTGACCCATGACTTGGCTAGACATACAAGCTTCATAATTTACTCTAAATTTCAAATCCCCTTGACGTTTAAATAAAAGATCTTCATTAATGAGGTTTACATGAATGAAAACTTTAGAAACTGATATCGGTTAGCGAGGGGCTTCAGGACCGTCTGTGCCTTCGCTCTAATTTTCAAATGACTGACTTTGCTAATCATTTCAAGAGAAAGTTCCTCTGAGAACAAATTATCATCATTTGCATTCTGTGATTTGCAAAAGTAACGGTGCACTTTGAAACAAACTTTGGTAAATAACCCAGCTGAAAGCGGATTTCTGCAACCCAGGGAAACTGAAGCTATTTTTCCCGCTTGAGGCCTTTCCACACCCTCTTCTCTCCCAGGGTTATGTGCTTTTCTAACACCTTGATTTGCTTGTCCTTAAGGTTTCGGGTGTTTTTTTCTTTTAGAATGTTTCAAAACTTCTATTAAAAATCATCTAGTAAGTTCTCTATGTTTGGCTGAACGCGAGAGACCCAGCACAAGTGTGTCCTGTCGTTTAGCGGGGGCGGCTGCGCGGGTGGATGGACACCACCGGGGACCCAGCCTCCCCACAAGATCCCCTACAGCTATCGGAGGGGTCCTTCAGGGATCAGCAGAACCACAGAATCTGTTTGGAGCACCAGTTTTGAGACACTGGATTTTTCAAGAAGCCCAAATACCAACGAGAAGATCAATTTGCGCTCTGAAAACTACTGAGTTCTCCGCGCTGCGCGCTAGTGACCGACCCACGACAATGGAATCAGCGTTGTTTCCAATTCTTCTGACCTCTATGGAGCCCCGCGGGCTCGGTTACCTTTGAAAAACACACGCCAGCTTTTTGCACATGATAGGAAAAAATCTTACTTACACACATCCTATTTTAAACTCTGCTATGGGAGCAGGCAAGAGAGTGAGAGGATTCAGAAACGAATGCTCAGAGGTTGGGGCCGGGTATGCATTTTTAAAATCCAGCTGTGGGGAGTGGGGTGGAAGGAGACAGGGGACAGCTTTTTCCACGATGAAAATATCTCTGGGCTCGGAGATATGCCCAGACACACGCTCCAAACTTGAGTATTCTGTTTTAAATCAGAGAAGCAATTTAATCTACACTCTTTGAACCAATTTAGCGTTGATCGCAGCCAAGACGCGCCTTCCATAGCGGCCAAACAGCAAATATACCTTATGCATGTGGAATCCACTGATCTATTCTTTAATATTTTTTAAAATGAGGGCTATTACCAGGGCGAATGACTCCTCAACAAACACATTTTCATAGACTTCTGCGTGGTGATTGCTTTGTGTGAAATCGTGTTTGGGTGATAATAGGGAAAATCAGCGGCGTGTTTACTGCCTTTCCCACCGAAGCGCTCCCGGCTGCCTCTGGGCGTTCTCGGTCCTCCCATGCTGAGCGGTGCGTGTGGGGCCGACAAACAATCGCTTAGCAACTCGAGGGGGACCATTTGCTTGTGTTGCATTTGTTATTCCAATTGCGCCAGGCGGTGAGGGGCAAGATTGGCACGTTGCGGACACTTGTGGGTTTTCATCCCCAGAGGAGGCGCAGTACCGGGCCAGGACTCTGCCTGCGCTCCCGGTGTCTGCCTCCCTGCGGACAAAGAGGAGGGACGGCAGATTGAGGGGCACTCAGATGGGGGAGGTACGGTCTGGTCCGCTGGGATGAGCTCAGTGAGGGCTGGCAGAGTCAGTAGTGTGTGGCTCTGGGTCCCTGTGACCCCTTCCCTGAAATTCTCCTCAGTTAAAGGATAGAGATTGCAGATTTGCTCTTATCTTGGACTAACTGATTCAACGACCCTGCCCTAATGCTGGGGGAAGGGGTGGAGATAGCACACTCCTTTGCCCCATGAAAAGAAGAGGAAATGTCCTCCAGTCCATCCCCACCCCACTCGGGCCAGTTACCTTCATTAAATATTAAGATTGTAAGGGACTCTATGAATGTTGGATTTGGGATCATTAAAATCTCGAGGCCTCCCAAAGAGGGGCAGTTTGTAAGGTGTCTCTGACGCTCAGACTGGGTAACTCTTCCTTCTAGTGGTTGGGTAGTGCAGCCAGAGGGCTTCAGGAAAGTGAAGGACAATCTAGGACTTTGTTCAACCTGATAATTAAGGGCACGTACCAAGAGGCTTGGCTAGCGAGTTTGTCCTACACTTTTAAGTACTTGGAGGCCTGCGACCGAGGTTTTGCCGGGGGTCCTGATTGGGGCACCCTTCACGACAATCAACTGACTAGGAATCTGCCTCTAGAATCTTACCGCACTGGGCCTCTGCGGAATTCAGGCAAAGATCTTAAAAGACGCACCCCCGGTACAGCTCGCCGTCCAGCCACCAGCACAAATGCAGATAAATTCTCTGCTAAAGTTGTAGCCTCTAGCTGTCTACCATCAATTGCCCTGTACAACTGAACCTGAGAAAGGCTGGGGCTAGTTATGTGTGCTCTGGAACCTAGTGACCCGTTCGCTGTCTCTCAGAATGGAAGCACTACTTCCCTCCCTGGTTAGTAGGCAAGCGATGGCAGGTCTCCTTAGCATACACCTGACCTCTGAAGGAGAGGGTCACTCTCCTTCCTGAGAAGTTATAATTATTATTTTTAAATCTATCGCCTGCCCAAATCGAGAACCATCTCCACCGGGTCCTAATCTCTCCCTACAACCTTTAGTTTGCACAGCAAAGAACCAAGTCTCCCAGACCACACAAGCGGGTGGGCTTTGAGGACACAGAGCTCCAACCCGGGAGAACTAAGAGAAGCGCCGCTGGACTTCATTCCGCGGTTCCAGGGCATTGCCGGGTTCTGCGTCACCGCACGACGAAAGCTCCGCGCAACGGCTGTTTGCCTTGGGAAAAGCAATTGACAAGTGGCCTTTCCCTGGTGCCTGGGAAGACGCTGCATACTCGACTCAGCCTTACTGAGGTGATTTTAGACAACTTTGCGGGAACTCCTGGTCAATCAGTTGGAGAGAAATCGGGTAGCAGTTAAAGGCGGCCTTCCTTCAGGACCCCGGGATCTGCCATCCCGGCCCCGGCGACAGTCTCGCCGGAGTCAATACTGACCCTTCCCCCTGGAATGGCTAGCGTTGCTCCCGCGAAGGCCCAGGGAAAGACACCTCTGGAAGTTCTGGGGCTTGCGCCCAGGCCGCAGGACATCGAGGGCTGTTTTCGTTCGGCGCACACCTTCTGGAAGAGCGCTCCGAAGCCTGCGCGCAGAGTAGGCTGGCTGCGCTTCCCGCGGCTCCGGCTCCGGCTCCGGCGGGCGGGCCGTGTGGTGCGAGGAACCCGCAAATCATCCTCAAATCCGCGGGGAGCACAGTGGGACTTGGTACAGACCCCTGGGGCCCGGGGCACCCAGCCTGGGCCTGCCAGGCTGAAGGACGGTCCTGGGCTAGGGGGCCTGTCAGGCAGGGAGTGGGGAAGTCGAAAGGGAAAACGCGACACAACTGTTGCGGAGGAGGACTGCAGTCTGGATTGGAAACCCCAATCAGGGGAAGAGGACACCCCACTTCTAAAAATAAGAATTAACAAGGAAAAGCATAAAACCTACCGACACCCACGCAGGGAGCAGCTGGAAGCATCGCTTCAGAGGGCTACTCTTGAATTTTAAATAGTGGCTGAATTTGGTCTTCGTTGTGTAGGGACCCGGGGACGGCCAGGGCAGTTTTTTGACCCAAAGTGGCTGCAAAATAAAAAGACAAATATATATTTTTTTTTAGAAAACACGATGCACCTTTTCTTTCGTCGTTTTTGCTTTTACAAATTTTGACTTTTGCAAAGACAAAAGGCGGGGGTGGTGGAGGGGGTGGGAATTAACCAGTTCCATTCGGAAGAGAACTTGAAGATTAAAAAAAGAGAGAGTTGAAATTAGGCCGTTAGTACACGGAGGCCCAGGGACGAGCGGAATTTTCAATCGTACTTGAGGAAGGACACAGTCACTCACATTTTCTAAAACAAAACAAATTCCGAAAGGGGGAAAATAGTAGCCCCAAAGTAAAACCGGCCACAATGAATTTGAGCTACAGGCAGAGGAAATCGCACCCAATAATAGGACCCAATCTGAGAAAAAAAGGTGGGGGCGGAGAGGTCGGGTGAGGGAGTTGTTAACTGCGGCGGTACAATGGAATTAATGAGATTAACCAGGGCAATTAGGCCGCCCGCCCAGCTCGACCAGCCCGCGGCGGGGCTGCCGAATGGAAAAGATTAGGTTAATTTCATTAATTCTCAATCCACAATCTCTTTTCAGGCGCTGTAACCCCCTCCCCTTGGCACCTCTCCCCCTCCCTGGAAAGCCCCCCCCCCCAAAGGAAAAGAAAAGGCCAAATCTGGTTCTGTTTGTCATCTGCATATTACCAGGAACTAAATCCAGGATGACGTCGACTCAGTATAAAACCAACAAGAGGTTCAGCTGGTCCGAGCTCGTCCTACCCGCGGCTTGAGTTCAGCGAGCGCTGCAGCGAGGGGCGGGCGGGAGGGGGCGAGCGGACGCAGGGGGCGGGGAGGGGCGCGGGGCTGCACGCTCGCCGGCGCTCTCTTTCGGTTTGGCCGGCGGTAGGAGGAGAGCGGACACCCCCACTTTGAGGCTTTCCCCTCTGCTCGTCCCGGCTGCCCTCTGGTCCTGGTCCGGGGCTCGGGGATGCCCGCCAGCATGTTCAGCATCGACAACATCCTGGCCGCCCGGCCGCGCTGCAAGGACTCGGTGCTGCCGGTGGCGCCCAGCGCCGCGGCTCCGGTCGTCTTCCCGGCCCTGCACGGGGACTCGCTCTACGGCGCCAGCGGAGGCACCTCCTCGGACTATGGCGCCTTCTACCCGCGCCCGGTGGCCCCTGGCGGCGCGGGCCTCCCGGCGGCGGTCGGCGGCTCCCGCCTCGGCTACAACAACTACTTCTACGGGCAGCTGCACGTGCAGGCGGCGCCCGTGGGCCCAGCCTGCTGCGGGGCCGTGCCGCCGCTGGGCGCCCAGCAGTGCTCCTGCGTACCGACGCCCTCAGGTAGGGTCGCGCGCGCTCGGGCCTTCGCGACCCAGCGCTGTCTTTCGTCTCCGGGATATGGGTGGCTGGCGGCGCTTGCTTCGATCACCTGCACAAACTTTTTTCCTCTTGCAAACCCCCTCCCCCATCTCTTCTGGCCGACCGGGCACCAGAGTGTGCACGGGCCTTCCTGCAAACTTCAGGCGACAGTTAGCGAAAGTAACCCGCGCAGTGTCCCGGTTCCGATTCCGCGCGCGGGCCCTAATTTAGTGGTTCTGGGGGTATGGGGGCGTCCCTGCACTCCGACCCCCGTGTTTCCCCAATTCCAAGCACCCCCTTGTAGTTGCTTTTTAAGTGGGACAGATTGCGGGCTGGCCGGCGGGAGTGTGCGCCGAGACGAGGGAGGTGGCTGACTGTGTGCCCCGCTTGCCGCAGGCTACGAGGGCCCAGGCTCCGTGCTGGTGTCCCCGGTGCCCCACCAGATGCTGCCCTACATGAACGTGGGCACGCTGTCGCGCACCGAGCTGCAGCTCCTCAACCAGCTGCACTGCAGGCGGAAGCGGCGGCACCGCACCATCTTCACCGACGAGCAGCTCGAAGCGCTCGAGAACCTCTTCCAGGAGACCAAGTACCCGGACGTGGGCACGCGCGAGCAGCTGGCCCGGAAGGTGCATCTCCGGGAGGAGAAAGTGGAGGTAGGCGCCCGGCCGGCCCGCAGCGGTGTCTAGCGGTCCTTCCCTGGGAGTAGAGTCCCACGCTGGTTGGCCCCAGGCGGGTTTGCCCAACCCTCCTCCAGGCTCCCTGCACTTTAAGAACCTCCCGGTGGCGGCCTGGAGGCGCTTTAGGCCCAGGAAGTTGAAAGAAAACGCGGAAGCGGGAATTAGTGGCTCCGCTCCTTTTGTTGGTGTGTCGCGGTGTCTTGCTTGCGATTCCACTCCTGGGCCACCCGAGGCCCCGGGTGTGCTGGCGGAGGAGCAAGCGCCCCTTTCATCCTCACTGTTGTTTTGTGCTCACTTGCGCATCAGGTCTGGTTTAAGAATCGCCGTGCCAAATGGAGGCGGCAGAAACGGTCTTCATCGGAGGAGTCGGAAAATGCTGAGAAGTGGAACAAGACATCGTCGAAGGCGTCGCCGGAGAAGAGGGAAGAGGAAGGTAAAAGCGATTTGGACTCGGACAGCTGACGGCCGCGGGATGGCCGTGACGCTTACCTGACTCAAGGACTTGCACAGACAGACGATGCTACTTCTTGCACACGCGCTGCCTTGCGGGAGGGGGTCGAGAAAGAAGAACGAGGAGCTGTAAATAGTGTACAGAGCCGGGAGGGTCGGCGCCTGGGGACTGGCGGGCGCGCCGGTACTGGGTACTCACAGCCCCGCGGTCAGAGGCCACTGGCATCTTGATCCCCACTGTAGTATTTATAGTTAAGTTAACAACAGTGACAATACAATAAAGTGATAGCGACGTAGATGGGCCAGTCTGCATTTCCTACCCCACCACCACCACCACCACCTTTAGTCCGAGGCCCAGAAACATAGTTTGTAGCGTCTAAAGAAAAATTGAGCAACTCTGACCTGTCAAAGGAAAGAAAAAAGAAAAACGGAAGGGGCGAATTCACCAAGGGATTGGATGGGTGTCCCGGTTTAACTGTAAGCCTGGGCCCTAGGTCTCCAGGAAGGGGTAAAGAGTGGCCTTGCGGATGAGATGCGAGGGGCACCCAGGGTTCTTGCGCCAGTCTCCCGCTGGAAGAATGAGCACGCCTTCCTTCTCTGCAGAAGCCTGGGCTAGGGGACCCGGAGCTCCTGCAGAGCCCGCTCCTAGCCACTCAACCTGGTGCTATTTCTGCGAAACCTCAGACCAGATATGGCGAGTCCACTGGCTGAGTTAGGCACAGATGTGCCTGTTCCCTGCTGCTCCGACTGCTCCACTCCGGGCTGTTCCGACCCCACCCCAACTGCCCCTAGAGGAGGGAAAGAGTTTCCTCCCCGCAGGCCTAGTCCGCACCGTAGCCCCAAGGCAGCGGAGAGCTTTGGCCCTGGGACCCAGTGACCAGGGCTGAGGGATGCGCTCTCCGCCTTGTCTAGGGCGCAGCGTGAGAGGGTTGCTTTGAAGTGGTAGGACCCGCCGGTGCCCACCCCCATCCCTCCCTTTTTTCCTCCGGAACTATCTCCCTTCCACGCACCCAGGGCTGGAATAAGGAACTCCCCGAAGCTGATCGCGTGCTAGCTACACCGGTCTGCAGTTAACCAAAGACTGGAGAGGCCTCCCGGAAACCCTGCGCCACCGTTAAAGAGTAGATCACTCCTCAGGCCATCAAGGGCATGGAGTGAAGGCCACGGCCAGGAGGAATGGTGTTTAATATGTTGGACTTGAGTCTGCTCTAAGTCCATTTAACCAGGAGGAAACCTGGCTTAGAGCCCTCGGGCTCAGCCGACAGGCCTGTGCTGTGCCCGGAGCAGGGAGCTTGTTCTTGCTGGGCTTTCCTCCGCATTTGAGCAAGGTCCCTACAAGGGAAGAGAGAAGGCCCTGCGTGCTGGCTATTGAACAGTTACCAAGAGAAACTGGTTTATAAACAGAACCTTTATTTTCACAGCTTGTGGGTTTGCAAATGTGGACTCCTGGCATATGCAGTGACACTTGTAAAGCATGGGGTCATCTCTAGTAGTGCCTTCTCCACAAGCAATATCCCTAGGCATAAGAAAAGGGCAGTGGTTGAAGGCCAGGCCTGCCGCAGGGTCAGGTCACAGGCAGACTGCGTCAGTTTGTGACCTTGGGCAAGTTACTTAACCTCTCTGACCCCCATATTCCATAACTGTGAAATGGGCATAGTAAAACAATCGTCCTCGTCCTCGTGGACACCCAACTTAAGAGACACTAAATTTCAACATGACTACTTAATTTAGAAAATATAAGCATGCTTCATTTTGTTCAGATCCAATACTTCAGATATATGTGCATTATCTCATTTTTATCGTCAAGAACTCTTAAGATGGGTAATGTTACCATTTCACAGATGAGCATGTGAGGGGTTTGAAAGGTTAAGGACATTAACAAGCAGCAGCTCATAAGAAATAAAGAAGGAACATGGCCTTTGCCCCAGTGAATCTTATACTATAATTGGAAATGTTTCCACTAATAATAGTTCTTGTGAGAAATATTCAAAGAAACTGTCTTATTTGATGTAAAATGAATCCTGAAATGGCCGTTGGTATACCTCCTTAGACACCAGACTTCCAGGGTGAGACAGCAGCCCTCCCAATCATTGATAGCTGATGTTCCTCAAGTGTCCTCTGTGCCTTTGAAGAGGGATTAGCCTGCAGGGATGGCTGGAACAGGCAGGACAGAAGTGAGCAGTGTCATTTCACCCTGACAGAGCTGCCCTCTGTAGAACTCTATAAACTCCTGTGTATCTTTGTGTGTATGGCTTTTCCCTATAAAAGGGAATCTTTTTCCTTTTAAAGAAAATTTTCATTTGTCTATTCTGGAAAGAGGTCGATGGCAAGTGATGGAGGGGAGTCAAGGCAGGAGTTGTACACCTGGTGAAAAGCCACACTGAGTGGAAGAGAGGGGGACCAAGAGCCTAAGCACTGCCCAAGGTGACAAGAGAACAAACTCTCACTGTCCACGTCTCCATGCCTGGAGTCCCTGGCACAGGACTTCAGGATTGGCCCAGCTCACAGGAAATAAACATAACGTCTGGAGCGAAGAGGGAAAAGTCGGCCTGGTCTGATTATAGTCCACCCACCTACCTTCTGCCTGCCCCAGGCAGCTGTGGGGTTCAAATCTCCATCTTAGACTGGCTCTTGGTGTCCGGAGGGCCAGCTGGGGTCATGGAGCAGAAGGCACTCGGGCCTTGTGATTTTCCTCAGTGGGAATTCAGATGCACCGTGCTGTTGGGAAGTGGTGTGTGTACTCAGGCAGGGTGTAGTCCAGTGAACCTGGCCTAAGTGGTCTCTGATTCATGTGACCCCCTCATCCCATTCACTGAAGGTGTTCTGCCCATTTCATAGTTGAGCAAACTGAGGCACAAGACTAACACAAAGAAGCAAAATAGAAACTGTGATCTACAAGGCTCCTGGACCTTGTAATTTGGAAGTTGTTCTTCTGGGTGGGGATATTACCCTCTAGAAAGATCACCAACAGCAAATGACTACAGAGTGAGTGTAAGTGCCCTGCCTCAGACTCTAGTGGAGGACAGTAGTGATGACTGTAACCCCTAGCATTAGTCTAGCACTTTCCACACCACACTTCCACACTCTCAAGCTCTCAGGAGGCGGGAGCTGTGGCCCATTTTGCAGGTGGGAATTGGAGGCTCAGCAAGAATCAGCAGTAAGTGGCAGAGCTGGCCCCGGACCCCCAGGCCCCAGCAGACTTCCCACATACTTCTTGCAGTGGTGTGAGGTCTAGAGTAAGGGCTTCCAGGTGTCCCTAGTCACCTGAGCCAAGAGGGCTCTGCTTGGAAGGACCTGGGGGTCTTCAGATTCTTACCATCTTCCTCCATGTCTAGGGGTTCTCGGCAGTGGCAGGGCACGAGCTGGGGGAAAGGACTCGGAAACAATTGCTGCATAAACAGCATCCACAAAGAACTTATTTCAGTTAAAGTTCTTTGATCGAGTTGTGTTTTATTGATATTTGAATTTTTTTTTTCAGTGCAAGAGATTGAACCCAGGCCCTCACGCATGCTAGGCAAGTGCTCTATCACTGAGCCTTATCCCCAGCCCTCATTTTATTTTATTTTCAGTCAGGGTCTCACTAATTTGTCTAGGCTGGCCTTGAACCTGTGATCTTCCTTCCTCAGCCTCCTGGGATGATGGGTGGGTGTGCACCACCAAAAGTGAACTTTGACCTGAAAGTTCTAACAGTGACTTGAAGGATGTCCTCTTAAGGTGCAGGAACGAGATGGAATTAGGTAGATTCTTTTGTTTTCACTGCTGGGGGCAACATTTGGTGGCCAGGAGATAGGGGTGACAGGGAGCTCTTTTTCCAAAGTGTATGAAGTTTCCAGTGACTCAAGAAAAAGGGTTCATGCATCCAGGCTGCTATCCAAAGAGCCCTTCCTGGGCTGGCCTTCTGTAACCTTGAGCTCTGTACCCAAGTGAAATGTCCCACACTTATGAAAGTGGACTCTTTGGCCAACGGGAAAGAACAGGGTGATGTTATGGCCAGTGGACAGCTGAGTGACTGGCCTTTAAAACCACACTGGTACAAGTTTTCCAGATGGGGCCACGTCCTTATACAGTCACCTGCAACAGGTTAAGCTCTGTCTGTCTTCCTCACCTGCAAAATAGGCTGGGGTAGAGCATTAGAGATTAAGAAGGAACCCAGCAGAGTGTCTGACACATTCATTATCTCCCAACAGCTGGATAATGCCCTGCATAAGTAGGTTGGAATTAGGAATTAAGGAATGTTCCTTGTTTTTAATTGTTGTTGGTTTGGGAGCTTATGTGTGACCACAGAGCAGAGTCTAATGCAATTAGATGCCACAGCATTGACTGAGACAGAACCTGCATTCTGCCCTAGAGCTTGAGGACAACAGGATTTAGAGGGAACAAGGAGAATAGTTGGAGTAGGCTTGGATTTGATTTCCAAGTTTAGTGAAATGACCTTGAAGTTTTTCAAAAGCAAAGCCAAAACAAATCTAAGCAACCCATGCAGAACCCCTTGAAAACACTGGGAGAAATGGATCTGGCTGAGTCTGTCAGCTATGGGGACCTCTCATTTGTTGAAGGGATGAAGGGCATCCCCATGGACTGTCCCTAGAGCCCTGTGACAGTGCTTATCAGGATCTCTGCTTATCATGGCTTGCTTTTAAATCTGAGGAAAAAAATAGAAAGCTCTCGTCTTTGCAGTCCGAATGGCTCGCAGCACAAGCATGTTGAGGTATTTGAAAGTGGGTCTATAATTTTTGAATTCCAGCAGCTTCATCTGTTCCCAAGTGTCTAGCCCTGGGAAGCATCAGTGAGAGACGATCTTAAAAATCCCTCTCCCAGCCCTCCCCTTTCCCCAGGAGTTCTTTCCACTTAGACCTTCTGTTTTCCTAATTTTGAGGTCCTCTGGAGTCTGCTGACCGTATCAAGCGCCGGGTTTAATTGAGTGGATTGCATTTCGCCAAGTGCCCGCTCCCCCCTCCCTTAACCGAAACTGATTTATAGAAGCTGTAATCAGTGAGATAATTTTAGCCACGATGCACAGAGTTTAAAACTGTCCATGTCACTTCCTGGCTGATTTACCAGGCCTATAGCACTGGGCCTAGGAGGTGTTTCTGCCCTGGGATGTGATCAGCCAGGACGACCCCAGAAAAAGCCTATGTGCTGCAGGAGACAGATTTTCCCTGTTGAAGCCAGGTAGGCCGAACTCCTTCTTGAGTACAAGCTAGCTTTCCGCAGGGCCATTTCCTTCTTCCCAACTCTCTGAACTAGCACTGGGTAACTTGTTTAAGTTTTTTCCCTTCTTGATTGGGGAGGGGAACAGAAGTATTTTAAAACTTAGGATATTTCAGAGAAAACCCCTGCATTGATCAGCAGGAGAAATGTGGTTGTGACCACAGGTGCAGCATCACAAACAGGCCATCGATGGCACAGGGTCAATGATCTCTTGCATCTACAGGGCTTCATGGAAATTGATGCATTAGCAAGGTGTTCTTCACCCTGGACTTGGGGAGCCCAGTGGTTTCAGAGGCCCTTACAGCCTGATGGAGGATTTGCTGCAGACAGCCTTCAGGGCAAACTGTTCTGAACCATGCGGGGCAGAGCCTGACTGGCTCATGGGGACAGTGTGTCTTTTAATTTTATGCAAAACAAGTTTTTGACAAGACCCTATAGGCTAGGCGAGAAGCACTTCTAAGTGGTAACCCTAGGATCAGAAAAAGAAAAGCGCCTTTTCCAGGAAACAGGCAGGGCTTCTTAGGGGCAAGCATGAGACCTAGTGCTGGCTCCCTGGCGCTGGAATCTCAGCTGGTTTCATCCGAAGATGTCCAGAGGGCCAGATGGCTAGGATGTTAGGGCGTGTGCATGTTCAACGCCGTTTGGTATTTGAGGAGTAAACATTTAAATCTGAAACCAATGGAATCACTTTGTACTGAAGTGGGCAGGGATGGGAAGCAGTGTGTGGGCATTGATCCCACATCCTAAACACCACGGGGGCTACGTGGTTCCTGTGACACTTGGCACCTTCAGAGAGGTTGCCTCCTCCCCTGGCGCAGGCTCCAGGAGCGCGGAGGTGCTGCATCTGTCTGAGGGCTGTCTTTTTAGATTTGAATCTATTTTTGCTGCAGGAGAACTCCCTGCATGAATAGCTGACATGGAGACGGGGTCCCTCCAATCTCCCGTGTGAGGAGTGTCCCTTGGATCCGCCTCTGTTCTTCCCCCTGGGGAAACTGAATGCAGATACAGATGTGAGCAGATGAGAACTTAACTCTTTCCTGGATGGCAGTTAAGGTTTGGAAGAGATCTCAGGGCCTGGAACATGCCAGGCAAGTGCCCTACCACACAGCTGTAGCCTCAGACCCGTGTGTGTGTGTGTGTGTGTGTGTGTATTTTAATGATAGGAAATATTTTCTGCAATACCTGGAGTTTATAACAAATATATTCTAACATCTGTTTGGGAATGGACAGTTTCTGAATCACTCCTGAATGTGTCCTTGTCTAATCTGTTCTCCAGCCTGATAAGGCAACTGGAAGTGGCTGTCCTCACCTTGCTACATAAAAATAGATACTGCCATAGATAGATTTTATTATATCCAGCACTACTTGTTTGGCTTGTTTTTGTGGTACTGGGGATTGAACTCAGGGGAACTTTACTACTGAGCCACCTCCCCAGCCTTTGTATTTATTTTGAGACAGGGTCTTGCTAAGTTGCTGAGGGTCTTCCTAAGATGCTGGCCTCAAACTTGTGATCCTCCTGCTTCAGCCTCCCAAGTCACTGGGATTTCAGGCGTGTGCTCTTGGTGCTCCACCACTGTTATAAATGCTTTATTGTCTGTATTTTATTCAAGCTGTCCATGCACTAGTGAGGTTGATATTATTCTTTTACTTTTTGCTGTGCTGGGGATAGAACCCAGGGGATGGTACATGTTAGGCAGGCTTCTATAGCTGAGCCGCATCCCTAGCCCTACCAGTTGGCATGGTTATCACCATTTTGCAGAAGGGGAAATGATGTCTCCAATCAAGTAAGATTGGTTGTTGGACTCCAAGCCTGGTGTACTTTCTATCCTGCCAGTCTGCCTCCCTTAATAAGGACCAGCCAGGCCTGGGTTTGAATCCCTGCCTGGTCACAAGCAAGCAATGAGACCTTTGAGCTTCAGACCCTTCCTTTCCAAAATGGAATTACAGCTAGTTTGTGGTTAAAGTCTAAAGTTATAATTTCCAGCAATACATGAAAATTACCTGGAGTTTTGCAAACACATATTGGTAATCACAGTAAATATATCAACACAGAAAAATAATCATAAACACATAATCAAGCAAAATATTTATTGAAGACCTTATAGTGATGGTAATAATAATAACAGTCTCCAGTCCACAAACATTAAAAAGGTGCCTCATCTGTTACAGATGCTATTCTAGATGCTGGATGCATAGCCTGTTTTTACAGAGTTTTACATTCTGTTGGGGAAGCAGTCACTGAAGGAGTAAATAAGCTATAACATCAGATAGTGGTAAATGTTAGCATAGCACAAAAATCTGAGAAGGAGATAGGGGTCCAAGGAGCTGGGGCAAAGTTTGGGTACTTTGCAGTGTATTCTAGGGGATTAGATGTCATTTCACATAATTCTCCAAAATAGGAGTTGGCAGCCTCCAACCTGAGGGCCAATCTGTCCCATTTCCTGCTTTGCCAATAAAGTTTTATTGGAATACACCCATGCCCCATTTATTTGCAGGTTGTCGATGGTTGCTTTTCCATTGCAATGGAGACTGTGTGGTCCACCCATAATTTCCTATCTATCCTTTCACAGAAAATGCTTGTCAACTCCTGGTCTGAAGTTTAGAGTTGGAGCTGAAATGGAGACTATTGCTAATAGAAGATGGAGCAGAATTTTTATTTTCCTATTTCTTCTCTCTGAGACCTTGGTGTAGTACCAGGCCCTTGGTAAGAGCTTACCATGGGGTTGGAGGGTGGATATAAAATTGGCTATGGGAGAATGTAACATGGTAGTTGATCCTAGGGCTGCTGTTTTGGTGACAGAGTTTGCGTATACAAGGAGCTATCTGGGAACACTATGGAAGGGGATGTCAGGAAGTGCTAGATCATGTGGCATTACCTTGGAGACCAGGAGGGAAGACTACCTGGCCATCACGGCCCCATGTTTCTGTGTGAGAGCCGGTCCCTCCCTCCATCCATCACCTGCCAAGCCCCGTGGAGTGCCACGTTGGCCACAGATGTGAGCAGGCAGCGCTGGCCCTCAGGAATGTGAATTAGGTGGATCCAAATCCTAAATGCCCGGTGCAGAGGTTGGGGGAAACCCCATGAATGCTGTGGCTGGGCAGAGAGGGGTCTACACAGGCAGAAGCCACAGCAGCTGGATGGCTGGGGCCCTAGTGATGGGGGTGGGGCCGCCTTTCAGGAAGAGGGTATAGCTCAAGTCACAGTTTGGGGCTGAGAAGGCGAGGAGAGGGAGGCGCCGTGCAGGCTGGAAGGAAGCATAGGCAGGGACTGGGGGACCCACTGTCGGGCTCAGTGTGGGTGCTCAGGTCACTATTTTAAAGCCAGCTCTTCATTTTGAAATTTTCAGATCTATGGAATAGGTTTCCTTTCCCTGGAAGGTGGCCCAGGAGGTGGTCAGGCTCTTGCTGACACTGCGTTCAGGGCCACTGTCAGCTGCAGGCCCTCCATCCCAGGGGAGGTGGTATCTCTCATGTGGATCCGGGCATTCTGTGCTTTTCCCGCCAGAGAAGTCCAGCCCAATGGATGGCTCTGAGCCTCTGTAGACCAGGGTGTTTGCTTTTGGACAAAAGGGTTTGAAAATGGCAGTGATTTGTGTCCTGGTAGCCACATTCATCAAAGTGGTCTTTCCAGGCACCGTGATCCTTGGGCAGTTGACATGTTGAAGATCCTCCTGTGCCAGCTTCTCCTCCAAGACTGCACCCACCGATCCTCCCTGTGGGAACCGGCCTGGGCAGGTGGGCAACCTCGGATAGCGTTCACCTAACCCCTTCTGCAGCTCTGTTCCTACAACCACCGTAGCATGAGAGTGTACCAGCATTATCGTCCTCATTTTTTTTGGTACTAGGTGAACCCAGGGGTGCTTAACCACCAAGCCACATTCCCAGCCCCTTGGTATTTTTTTATTTTGAGACAGGCACTCTCTAAGTTGCTTAGGGCTTGGCTAAGTTGCTAAGGCTGGATTTGAACTTGAGATCCTCTTGCCTCAGTCTCCTGAGCTGCTGGGATCACAGGTGTGCACCACTGTACCCAGCTTGTCCTCCTCATTTTTTTAAGGAGGAGGGAATTGGATCAGAGAGATCAGGCTTCTCTCCTAAGGTCACACAGTCCCAAGGGGAAGAGCAGAAGAGCAAAAGTTTTCCAAGCCCTGGAACTTTCCATTTGTATCTAGCTCAGTCCACACTCAAGGGTGTAGCTGCTTTTCTTGGATGTGGCAGTGTACCAGTTTCAGCATTGGGAGATGGCTCAAACACATGCCTTTCCTGGTGACTAAGACCTCTGGATGCCCTTTTTTCCAGTCTTTCTCAGGTCTCAGACACTTTGACTTGATTTCTTGGTGTTTCAAACAGTTTGTCAAGACTCTTGAAGCCAGGCATGCTGGTGTATGCCTGTAATCCCAGCAACTCAGGAGACTGAGGCAGGAGGATCACAAATGTGAGGCCAACTTCAGCAACTTAGCGAGGGCTTAAGCCACTTAGCAAGACCCTGTCTCAAAATAAAAAATAAAAAGAGCTGAGGATGTGGCTCAATGGTTAAGCACTTCTGGGTTCAATCCCCAGTATACACATTAAAAAAAGACCCTTGAACATGCTTAGAACTTACACATGCCCACACCGCCATAAAGTCCCCTCCCAAAATAAGTCAAGCTTCATTTTGCCAATGGCTGTGAGATTCTGGTGCCTCAGATCTCTGTTTCAAGTATCTATTGCCACCATCTTCTTCCACTTCTGTGTGGGTTACTTTTTTCTTTTTTAAATAAATGTCTTGTGGATATACATAATGGTGAGATTCACTGTAGTAAATTCATATGTGTACATTGAAAAGTTGATTGAGATCCATTCCACTGTTTCTCCTGAACCCATCCCTCTGCCCTCCCTGCCAACCCTGTTCTTCTACTTCCCTGATCTTTCGTTCTGATGGTATTCTCCCCACCCTGTTTATTTTCTTTCTTTCCCTCTCTTTTCCCTCTGATTTCATTCAAACTAGCTTCCTTCTGCATATCAGAAAACATTTGAATTTTGACTTTCTGGGTCAGACTTACTTCACTTCACATTATAATATCCAGTTGCATCCATTTACCAGCAAATGACATAATTTCATTCTTTTTTATGGCTGAGTAATACACCATTGTGTATACATACCACAATTACTTTATCTGTGCATCTGTTGAAGGGCTTAGGTTGGCTTCATAGTTCGGTTATTGTGAATTAAGCTGCTATAAACATTGATACTGCTGTGTATGCTAATTTTAGATCTTTTGGAAATATACTGAGGAGTAGGATAGCTGGATCATATGTGGGTTCCATCCTTAGCTTTTTGGGGAATCTCCATACTGCTTTCCAGAGTGACTGTACTAATTTGCAGTCCCACCAACAATGTCTGAGTGTACCTTTTCCCCCCACATCCTCGCCAGCACTTACTATTATGTATATTTTTGATCATTGCCATTCTGATTAGAGTGAGATGAAATCTCAATGTGGTTTTGATTTGCATTTCCCTAATTCCTAGAGATGTGAACATTTTTTTTTCATATATTAGCCATTTGTATTTCTTTTTTTGAGAAATGTCCATTTAATTCTTTTTCTCTGCAGGTTTCTTTTTTTTGGGGGGGGGGTACCTGGGATTGAACTCGACCACTGAGCCACATCCCCAGCCCTATTTTTTGTTTTGTTTCTTTAAGGGAAGTGATAGATGGGACCGGCTCCTTGTGTTGGTCTTGGGCTAATACCACCGCCTGGGTGGCTTCAACAACAGAAGTTAATTTTCTTACAGTTCTGGAGGCTGAAAGTTCAAATGCAAGGTGTTGCTAGTTTTGGCCTCTGAGCTTGTTGATAGTCCCTTTCTTACCTCATGGCTGTCTCCTCTGTGTGATGGTACTTTGGGTGTCTTCCTTTTCTCATAGAGATACCACTGCTGTTGAGTTAGGGCCCTAGTGACTTCATTTGGCCTTAATCACCTCCTTCCAGGTCCTGCCTCCAAATATAGTCACATAGAACATTAGGGCTTTGACCTATGAATTTTGGGGGGAACACAATTCAGTCCATGACGCCCCCTTTGATTGACTTTGCCTAGGGAACTCACAGCTTGACAGATTTGACATACCAAGTGTCGGATTTCCTAAGTCATACTTGACTTTTTCTCTTTCTTTAATCCACACTGCCCAGCAGGGCTTCCGCCACCTACGGACCTGTGTGTGACTTCTACTGAATGATGCTGCCGGCATCTGCTGCCATACTGAGTACTGACTACCATCCTGTGGCACCGTGTCTGGGCCTCCTTCTTCCTTGCCCTTAAGTGGGCATGAGTGTGTGTTCCATTTTATTGATAAGGAACTCGAGCGAGAGAGAATAGAGGTGTCCCAGGAGCGTCAGGGTGACACCGTGGAAACACTCCCCCACTCCAGAGGCTGCCCTTCTCCCCCACCATCATTTCTGCCCCCTCTTGGTTGAAGGGAGAACGTCGGACACCCAACATGGGTTCTTTTATTTCGGGAAGTTCTGCTTTCTCCCTTCTTGCAATCCTTCTGCCTCTCTCTGGAAGGTCACAGGCTTGACCAGATAAACTGCGGTCTTTTCAGAATTGCAAAAGCCAGCTCTGCGGGGACATCCCTGGCACGTGCAGCCTCCTGGCTGTGTGCTCTCCGTGTTCAGTGCTCAGGGACAAAGCCTTCCCTACGCTAGCGACGGTTTCCAGGCCACACCAAGCTGAGGGCTTCCAAGTAGAGGGGTCATTTGGATAGTGACCAGCATCTTCAGGGGTTGGAAGCGACCCGCCAGCAGCTGGCCATGAAGGGTGGGCGGGTCTTTGTAGCAGAGGCCACTGGCCTCAAGGATGCCACAATTTGCAGCAGGGAGCGTCCTCCTGGCTGCCCAGGAAGACGCTTGTGCTTGCCTTCCAGGGCGGTGCTGCTTTCCAGAGCACAGGTAAAGAGATCTGGCATGCAGTGGCCTCAGGCACACGCTGTTCCCCAGAGACCTCCGTTGCCAGAATGATAGAACGCTCTCTGGCTGGCTTTTGTTTTTGTTTGGATCCTCATTGGAAATGAGTGGTTTTCAATCATTTCGACCCCGTTCCGTTAAAATCGCGGAGGCTGTCTCTATTTTTACTGTCCTAAGGGGTTGGTCTGCATTTGGTCCAAATTATGTGGCTGTCGACAGACGGCAGTAAAAGTGCTTTTGCAGGCAGGACGGGCTGGTGGGAAGAGCTCACGTCTGGAGTCAGGAGCGGGCGGCTTGCGCTGCTTCCCGAGGCCCCTCCAGCCCGGTGACACAGCCGAGCCGTTTAATCTCTCGGAGACATGGTTGCTTCGAGTTTGAAACAGAACTAATAACTCATGCCCCTTTGTTCTCTCTAGGGCAAATTACAGAGATCTTGGAAGCATGAAAGCAACTTTTTCCTCTTTTCCCTCGGAGAGGGAGGGATGAGGGGAGGCTTCAAGTGAATTGGATGTGATGTAGAAGAGTATGATGTTGATAACAGCCCGTATTTTTGCTGGTGGAATAGCGCAGCAGATGTTCTTTTCATAGGCTCGCAGGGGAGCATCGGGAGCCTAGCTGCATGAAAATGGCCTTTGCAAAAAAAACCCCCAAAGCACAGCCCTAGACTACCCCACCAGTGATGCAGGAGCATTTTCCCATGGAGCATGGGTAATGATACTAAATGTGCACCAGGTAGACTAAAATGTTCTAGAGGGTCAGAGGCTCAAGGAGGAGGAGGGCCATGTCCAGGGGGCAAGGTCTCAGGGTAACTGGCCATGGCTGTGAGGCCCTGGGCCCAACTTAGTGTAGAAAGCTGGGAGAGGGCTTCCAGGGTGCTCAGCACACAGGGATATAAGCAGGGTGGCTGACTGGACTTGGTGAGGTTCCTGGCCTGGCTGGAGTCCTGCAGCTTGGGCCAGGACGGTGAGGAGAGGCTGGACAGGTGACTAGTCTGGTAGGAGTAGCTTTGGAAACTGGATGTGGAATGTGGGGGTGTGTGGCTCAGGCTGGGTGTCAGGAGCCTGGTTCTACTCAAAGGCGCCAATCCCCGCAGGCAGGGGGAGGCCTGCAGGATAGAAGATTCTGGGCCCTGGGAGACTTAAGCAGCAAATGGTGGAGGCCAAATTGGCATCTAGGCCCTTGGCTCACATGTGACTTTAGCTGGGGAGTGTGTGAACAGGGTCCCTTTGGGAGCAGTACTGTTTTTAGCCAACACTGGGACAAAGATCCATGATCAGATGTGACCGTTTCTTGCTTGGCTGTTCGTCACTTTTCTTCCTTTCCACAGGGCTGCCCATCTTTTCCTGGATTCAGCATCACTCTCAGGACCCTGCATAAGCCCGTGCTTTCTTATTCCTTTTAGAATTTCTGTCCCTGTCGCCAATCTCTGCTGGTTTTCCCTGCCTGGTGCTTCCTTCCTCCAATACATTTGTCCTGTGCTGAGCATTCAGAGACAAACAGGATGTAGTCCCTGCCCTCAAGGAGCTCCTGGCCAGGAGGTGGACAGATGCAGACACAGGTATTCAGACAGTGACGGGAGCCAAGAGAGTGGGTGCCAGGCCCAGTGGAGAGCCAGGCAGGGCACGGAGTTCCCAGCAGGCCTCAGCCCTCCTGAGTTTCATATCTACACACTGGGCATACTGAAAATTCCTGGGCATCCCAGGATTAAAAGAGATGCCACCTATAAATGGAGGAATCAGACCTGTGAAATCCATGTGCACAGGAACCCCAGAGCACAGGCATTCATGTGCACCCCCAAGCATGGCCAACGTTGACCTGGAGGGAGGATGAGAAAGGTGTGCTCCCGGGTGACTGGCCAGGTCTGTGTCTATTACTGGTTTCCCCTGGACACCTTAAACTCTGTTGTGGGAGTCTGGGTGGGTTTGTGTCTTGGGTAGGAAGCGGGCCTGGGATCTGAAGCTCAGGAGAGGGATGAGCGTTCCCAGGGGGCAGCCAGCTAGCCAGCCAGCCAGCCAGCCATGGAGTCCTGAACACTTACCATCTCTGGGGCTCAGTTTTCCTGTCTGCAGAATGGCAATAGCAACAGCAGCATAGCTGTGAGTAGAAGCCAGCTGAGAGCAGCTGAGAGCTCCTTGCCCAGGGATGCGGGTGGGATGCACACACAGTATTTTCTAAAACACTTTCAAAAAAAGGTGCTATTGTCCCTGTATCCAAGGGTGTGTGTATATGTGATGTGTGTCTTTTTTTTTTTTTTTGGTACTGGTGATTGAACCCAGGGACGCTTAACCCCTAAGCCACATCCCCAGCCTTTTTATTTTTTATTTTGGGACAGGATTTCACTGAGTTGCTGAGTCTGACTTTAAACTCGTGATCCTCCTGCCTTAGCCTCCCCAGCCATTGGGATTATAGGCCTGTGCCACCGCACCCAGCTGTGTGCATGTGTCTTTACGGGTGTGTCTGCATATTTGTATGTGTGTTGTGTGTATGTGCCTATGTGTGTCATTGTTGGATGTGTCTGTATGTGTTCGCGTGTGTGTCTGTGTCTGTATTGTGCATCTGAGTGTCTATGTGTTCTTGTCTTTGTGGGTGTGTGTGTGTGTGTGTCAAAAGGGGTGTGAAGTCCAGGAGGAAGGAACCCCTGGATTTAGTCTGGTGAGCTTAGATTCTAAACTCCCTTCTCTTGAATGACCCTTGTGTCTTTGTGTCTGGTGACATCTTTAGGGGATTATTCCCCTGATTCTTACATTTTTGGGTTTTTTTCTTGTTCCCATCTTCTCCCTGCACCACAGATGTTCTGCCACCCCTCACCACAATGCTGAAGTGTATGCACAGAGTCCTGGTGGCTCCAGGGCCTGCCCTTGGTGACAGGTCTTGTTCAGAAGGAAAATTAGTCACATCAATTAATCTAAAACAATTTGCAAATGTTTTTATTCACATGGAGCATCATTGGGACAAGCAAGAACTCCTGTGGTATGTCACAAATTGGAACAACAACAAATCACAGATCCTTCTTTAAGAAGAGTATTCTGGACCTAGGCACCATGGTCACATCTGTAATTCCAGCTACTCAGGAGTTCTAGGCAGGAGGATTGAGAATTCAAGGCCAGTCTGGACCACATAGCAAGACTTCATTTCAAAATAAAGTGCTGGAAGTGTGGCTCAGTGGCGGAGCACTTGCCTAACATGTGAGGCCCTGGTTCCTTCCCTAGTACTAGCCCTGCCCACCCATGTGTCCTGGAGTAACCTTGCATGTCAGTCATTTCTAGATTCTTACAGTACTCACACTAAAATGCTCTGTAGAAGCTGAATTGCCTAGGGAATACTGATAAGAAAAAAAAAAACTGTACATGCTCTGTAAAAGGCCACTTTAATCAATGTATTTTTGATCTGCAGTTGGTAGAACCAGTGGATGTGGAACCCACAGAGGTGGGGGGCCAGCTGGACCCCACATTGAGCTTCCACAACAGAAACTTCTCTCAGTTCTGAGGTCTGAGAGCAAGGGGTCAGGGTGCTGGGCAGGCATTCTCGGAGGTCCTGCTGCTGGCTGCTGCCCTCCCTGGTCTTCCTGGGCTGGGGCTGCCTGCCCTGACTCAGCCTCATCTTCACATGGCTGGTTCTCCTCTGCTTGTCTCTTCTTCCACATTTCCTGTCCCTTTCTTGTGGGGACACTGGTCGGACTAGATCAAGGACCCATCCTACTCCAGAATGACCTCACCTTAATGATTATAGTTGCCATGACTCTGACCCAGAAGGTCACATCCTGAGGTTCTGGGGATTAGGACTCCAATATATCTTTGGGGGGACATAATTTAATCCATGAACAGAGTTGGGGCAGAAACATAGGTACCTCATCCCAGCCCTGTCTTTTGCCGGCCGTGGGTAGAGGCCCTGTCCCTGAGACCACCTTCCAGCCCCTGCCCAGGCGCTGTAAGGAGCCTGCCCTGCAGGACTGACCTGGGGCAAACGAGATGGTGTGACTTGCTGGGCTTAGAGCAGGTGGCTGATGGTGAGTGGCTTTTTCTCCTTTCTTTAGATCAAAGTGTGAAGTAGGAACTATTTAGCCTCCCAAGCGTCCAAGTTTGCAGTATCTGAAAGAGATTCTGTGGCAAATGAGACCCATGCTAAAAATCTCAGTGTACACAATGGTGCATAAATAGAGCACACAGAGGGGCAGGCCGTGGGGCTGTTCCTCAGCTGACAGTGTGCACTCTGCACCACAGCAGCCAGCTGGACACAGTCACCTTCAGGAGTGGCTGGTCTCTTAGCTTTTTTGCAGATTAGAGCTGTTATTAAATAAAATAGCTTTAAAAAAATAATACAGGATGTGCAACCCCTCAGCGTTCAGGTCTGGAAGTCAGATTTAGTCTCCTCTACAGCTTCCCCCAAGCTTGGATGCCTTCCACAGAGCGCATAGGTTATGTTAAAACTGTGTGTCTGTCTCCCGCTGGACCGAGAGCTCTGAGGCCAGGGCGACTGTGCTATTTATTTCTTTACTCAGAATGTTCCAGTTATTTACTGCTGTATAACAAACCACTCCAGAACTTCGCGGTGTAAAATAACATGTTCTCACGTCTCGTGGTGCTGGGGTTCTCCGGGCTTAGCCGGGTGCTGTCTCTCACACACAGGCGGTTGCGGGGGCTGGCGTCATCTGCTGGGTGGCCACCCAGGGCATGCGTGTCTAGTGTGGGGCTGAGAAGATTCATGTGTCTGGGGCTCCACAGCAAGCCTTCTCGGGTGTTCCCGTCTCCACGTGGACTCCAGCATCTTGCCTTCGAGGTGGCTGAAGTCCGTGTGCTCAGGGTTCCAAAAGCACATGTCCCGAGAGAGAGAGAGAGAGAGAGAGAGAGAGAGAGAGAGAGAGAGAGAGTGCATGCATGCCCACGTGAGCAGGTAGAATCTCTATCACCTTTTATATCTGGGCCTCCCTTGCAAATCAAGAAGGATCACTCCCAACAGAGTAACTAGGGATGGCCCTTTTTCAAAGGGAGGGCAGTTAGACCCATCTTTGGATGGGTGGAGCATTAAAAGTTACAATTTCCTGTGGGACAGATAGGGATAGGTACCCGGTCTTCCTGACTTTTTAATTAATTAGTTTATTTATTTATTCATTTTTGGTACTGAGGATTGTACCCAGGGGTGCTTAACCACTGAGCAACATCCCCAGCCCCCCCCCTTTTATTATTATTTAATTTGAAACAGGGTCTCACTGAGTTGCTTAGGGCCTCACTAAGTTGCTGAGGCTGGCTTTGAACTTGCGATCCTCCTGCCTTAGCCTCCAGAGCCACTGTGATTACAGGTGTGCACCACGGTGCCTGGCTTCTGAATTTTTTATTTTAAAATGATGGGGCTGAGTGTGTAACTCAGTGGTAGAGTGCTTGCCTAAAACATGCAAGGTTCCCAGCACCACAAAGAATGCCCTTGAGCAGATGCAAAGCTAGGTATTAGGTGTAAGTTAATGAAGTCTATTTGCATTAAAAATAAAAGAGAGCCGGGCGTGGTGGCTCACGCTTGTAATCCCAGCACTTTGGGAGGCTGAGACAGGAGAATC